>BOSO01020390.1:0-39458 GCA_018403395.1 Gorsachius goisagi | reverse complement strand
TAAATACCTCCAGGGATGAGGACTCCACCACCTCCCTGGGCAGCCCATTCCAGAGCCTGACAACCCTTTCGGTGAAGAAGTTTTTCCTAATGTCTAGCCTAAACCTGCCCTGGCGCAGCTTCAAACCATTCCCCCTCATCCTATCATCTGTTGCCAGGGAGAAGAGGCCGACCCCCACCTCACTACAGCCTCCTTTCAAGCAGTTGAAGTCACCCCTGCTATGCACATGTTCAAATACCGTCAGCACTAACTGCTACTGGCCCAGTCAATACCCAGCATCACCAAAATCTCCCCCTTCCTCTCAACCAAAAAGCCTAATGTCATCTGGCATGGCCTACTGACTCTCCTCAGGGCCAGAGGAGGCCAGTGAAAACAGTCCTTCCCCCCCCCAAAGTCCTCACCATCGCCACAAGTTTATTCTTACACATAAAGCAATGTGTGAAACCCCGCAGTTACTAGCTTGGCACCTCTCCCCACAGCAGCCTCAACCTCCACAAACACAAAAAGGCTTCCAGGCGAATCTTGCTGCAAGCTTTTCAGTGGAAGTAAGCCCACAAACCCAACTGTTTTCCAGCACGACAGCTGCGAGGCGGCCTCACTATCAACCACAAGGCCTCAGAAGAAGAGCTACTCCTTAAAAGGAGGTGTGCGGGGGAGAAATAAAACCCTTCACACAAACGCTGTTACAAAGACCCCCAGGAGGCCGCTCGCCGAGGCTGACGCGCCTCACTCAGCCACGGCTTCAGCCCACAGCGCATGCGCACACACATCCAGCAGGGACAGCCATAGCTACGCCTATGCCTATGCCTATGCCCATGCCCGCGGGACGGGCCCACCCGGCAGCCTGCCCTTTCGGCCGCCTTCCTTCCGCAGCCACGCACAGGCGCCGCTTTACCACCCCACTCGTCCCCTTAGGGCCGGTATCGCCCGTCGGCGGGGAGCAGCGGAAACAGCCGCCTCTCCCGCCCCCGCCTCGGCCCTCTCGGCCCGCCGCCCCCACCCTCGCGCTGCTCCGCGATCACGTGAGAGCGGCGCCGGGGAGGTCGCGGCGCCATCTTGGGTGAGGGCAGGGTGCCCCCGGCGCTTGCCCCCAGCCCCTCTCGGCGGCACTGGCGGGCCCCGGGAGGCCCCCGCGGCCGGTCTCGGCCGCGCCCTAACCCGACACACCTTCCCCGGCAGGGTGGGCGGCGGGGCTCGGGCGGCTGTGGGACGCGGGGCCCTGCCCGCTTTGCCCCCCAGTCACCGCCGGGGCGCGACAAGCCCTGGCCCGCCTCGCCTCTCCGGGCGCTGCCGGGCCCCGCTCCCTCCCCGGCGCCGCCTTCCCCCATCGCCCACGGCCCATACTCACAACCCGGCGGCAACAGCCTTCGCCCGGGTAGCAGCAGGAGGCGGCCCGGGCCGGCGTGGCGCGGCTCGGCCCGGCCCAGCACCTCCCCCGGGGCCGCCGGGCGGGGACAGCCGCCGCACCCGCCTCGCTGCCGGCCCCAGCCCTCGTGGCCTGGTTCTCCTCCTCGGCCTGCCTGCGGGCAGAGTCACAGTGGCCCTCAAATAAATAGGTATTTTATCCCGAAAGGCCTTTATTAAGGAGCAAAGACAGAAAAGCCAGAGTCAGGTCAGCCTCGGGCTTGAACTTCGGCCGGGAAGAAGCAACTACAGCTCCATGAAGTTCAGGTAACAGAACCAGGCCTTACTAAACCGTTTGGTGCTAAATGTGACCAAGCGTCCTCCTTGCATGCCGTGAATTAGACCCCCTTCCAAGCAGGAGACCTTTCCATGGACTCTAGCCTCCCTCCATGCTGCGGCCACACTGCCTAACAGCATGGGAGCGGCTGGCCGGCCCTCCGCCTGCCACTGATGGCTGGGTCCTACAGCGATTGCCTTGTCTTCTCTAAGTGATTTCACAAGATTCTGCAAAGCTATAGTAAGCCAAAACAAGTTGTAAGTGGTTTACTCCACTGGTATCTTCTAGTACATTGGAACCTACTTAGAGCCATAACCTCATGAAATGGTGATACTCTTTTCAGACCCCGATCCTACTAGTTAAATAAAAACCAAGGAAATTCTCTGTTACGCTGTCCTGAGTTCATTTTCCAGGACACACAAATCAACCACATCACCTACTCTAAGTGACCAGTGTCTCTTTTTCTTCTTTCAGATGACTGCATTAGGAACAAGATATATGGAGCAAAGTCATACTTCACACTCAGCTTAAGTAATCGAGTTTGTAATTTGTCATTTCTCACAAATGAACAGTGTTTGGCCACTTTATTCCCCCTTCACCCCACTTTATGCAGTGAGTTGTTTTACAAAACATAAACAAAGCTAATACCACAGAACTAGAACAATTGCACTTTTTGAAAATCACCACCACCACCACGTAATTTGCTACTCCATTGCATTAGTATCACTCCTGAAGTGATTTTATTGAGAAATAAATCTCAAAATTACTGTTTCCTTAAATTCCAAGGACTTTGAATGGAAAAAGATGTAAATGAGTTCCCTTTAAATATTAAGTAAAACTTAGTTACTATTCTAGCTCTGCAGTCCTGAGTACAGCAATGATTTTCTTTGGTGTAGAATTAAGCAGTTTAAAAAAAACAACCAACCAACCAAAATCACTCACACTCCAAATTACACCACCTTCCCCATTAGAACAGCATAATATCAAGGTCTATCTGCCTACCACTAAGAAAATTACCTAATACTCCAAATAAAGCCTGAGTTCAAAATATTACGCATATTCTTTTCGAATTACACCACATCCCATGAACTTTGATTCTCTGTAGGGCTTAAGTATATCAGGGAGCTTTAGGACTCATTTCTTAACAGTGTAAAAACTGTCTTTCTCAACTACCAACTTGGTGGCTCATCAGAATGACTGACTGACAATAAACCATTAGACTGTGGTATAGACCTAACCCCTCTCGTTTCACACAAAGTGTGGAGCAATTAAATAGTACCACAGAAATGATGACAGGGCTATGAAAACATCCCTCAGAGAGACAGCCTGAGGAAAGCACTCTCAAAAGCATAATTTTGAAGCTTTTTGTCATAAAAGGAGACTATGTACTAATATAAGGTGCTAAGATAGCATAGTGGCAGCATTCTCATCTTTCTCAAGGCAGACTTCTATTTGTTCCCAAATTAAAGAGGTGCCACCATTTAATAATAAACCACACATTCTACCGATTCAAACAGTTGACCTTCCTACAAGCACTGACTGAGGCAGCCTGGTACAAGATGGCACACAGAACATTTGACAAGTGTACTAACTTCACGTTGCCACCCATTTACAAGGTTGGTCCGTAATGACGTGAAGTAAACCCAACACCACTTCTGAAGTACACGCTTCAGTAAAAATACCCCATGTGTGGCAATGATTGTCCTTCTAATGGGGTGGGGGGAAGTGGGCAAAATGCCCTCAGTATTTATACCAGTCACCAGGTATCTGAAGGAAAGCACTTCCCTTACTCAGGGCACAACAGTTTCTGTGCAGTGCACGGAACAGTTACTGCATTTAAATTATTATGGAAGACCCTGTTTTTTCACTTCCCTTAACCAGCTGTAAAATAAGTAAAATGCTACAGTTGAAAGTTGTTCAGTTATTTAAAAAACAATCAAACAAACCCAAAAACACAAAGCACATTCCCCCAAACCTTAAAACAATTTTTTGTTTGTCCCATTGCTACCATCTTGGGAGTAAGACAGCATGATTTATTTGAAACTTGCTTTGGTTTCAAGCACCCTTCATAGGGTGTTCTTTGCTAATCAACTGTTTCTCATAGAGAAAGCAACTAAGCTACTGCAGTTCATGCTAGCCATTTTCTGAAGTACCCACGTGCATTTTTTCATATAAAAAACTCCTTTAAATATTTATATAGCATTAGAAAGCTGAATGAATGTGTATAAATATTCTAAATTGAAGATGTAGCAACATAAAGCCTCCAGTTTCAGGTCCTAGCTGTTCACTTTCTCTAGAAGAAGAATCAGAGCATGGATTTTTATTTTTTTTTTTTCCAGAGTAAATTACTCAAAAAGTGATCTGGAGTAAGTCTTAATGAACTGTTTGGACACAGCTTTTATTTCTGACATTGGGAAACAAAATTTAATTTATGGCATGCTTCAGAAATTCTTATTTACCTAATGATAACATAAAACATCAGAAGACAGACATTGGAAGGAACAGATCAATTAGTTTATACACTGCTTTCTGCAGACTAAGTCAGACTTTGTATTTTCTTCATTAGTTATGGCTGGCTAACACGTAACCTGTCAGACTGCTCCCATACATGCTTAGCCTTACGTACAAGCAGAGATCCAGTTCATTATTAGCACTTTTAACAATCAGACTGCTTAAAAACACACTTATAAAATCTGCAAATGGTAACTTAAATGGCTGCAGACCAGATTATTTCTGCTGAAAAAAGTACGTATTTTTATCCTATTTATTTTGTGGTAAATTTTGTTTCTACATAATCTGAATGACTCTACACATGTAACAAATGTATTGACGCATACACCCACACAGTAATATTCAAGCATCTAGTTCTGCACATGTAAATTCTCTTTTCATTACTGTACCTTTACTGTTAATCTTGCAAGTTGGAAAATACTTTAGCACAATTCAAGGGATAAAGTAATTACATGTTCTTATTTTGCTTTGTAAATCTTGTTGATTTTTATTGATGGTGATATAAAGGCATTTAGTTTTCAGTAAGTTATTACTTCCATTATTTCTAACAATATTTCAGGGTTGAAGAATTGCAATTTCTAGGGCTGCGAAAATAACACAAGTAATAGAAACCAAGTTCTTGAGACACAAAGACTGAGAGGGTCAAGAACTGAGATTCCCAAGTAGATCACAGTTCACACCTGAAATGGAAGACTGTTCTGCCTCTTTGTGAAAGTACATGATCTTTTACACCAGATAAAACCATTTTTCTAAGTTACTTAACATTTAAACAACATTCCAAAGTGAAAAAACCAGTCCTGTCCACATTTAAATTATTTAAAAGAAGGTCCAACTTGAGTTCATCATGGCTGATATGTATGTGGAAAATTCTGATAAAGATAAAAATCGATAAAGATCCTGAAATCTCAGTTTTAGGCAGATAAACAAGCTATGATTAAAAAGACACACAGACACCTTCCCCCAAAACAGTGGCCTTCAAATTTTATTCTTTTGCCTTTTTCAAGCTGTCATTATAACTTTACATTTTGTACAGTACTTTGTGTACAAAGATTCTGTGTATCAAGGGAAAGAACTACCTGTATTAAGATTCCATGTATTACAATATTAGGACTGTTGCATTTGCACCCATGATATTTAAAAAATCTTTCAGACAAACCATGTAGAAATAAGTATGCAAAAACTGCAAACAAAAACATTTAAGTAGCCAAAATTAAAAAGACCTTTGTGTGAATCACACAGTCTTGCTCAGTTTCTACTAGGCTATTGCCGCCAAGTAGTCCTTAACCTCAGTTGGCGTAAGCCTCCTAAACCCAGCTTCGTTACAGATGCCAACTTCAATGTTGTCTTCTGTCATTTGCCCTTCAAAGCTCTCCTATTAAAGAAAAGATAGTTCAGTGAATCATATCAATTATGTCATAACAGTAAGAAATTTATTTCTTAAATATTTTGCTAACCTTTAGTGTTAAGATAGCTGTATGAATGGCATCTTCAAGCTCCAAATCTTCATTGTATCTGTAAGCAGAAGTTCATGTATTTCAGCATGGGACAAAGATCTTTCCAAATCCTAATAATCCTGGTGTCTCTAAAAACCTAAACACTACTAAAATCTTTCTATTTCTCATACAAATATTAGTTGTGAGCACTATGATATTAATAGTCAAAGTTATCATTTGTAAAAAAAAAAAAAAATCACTACTTTTCCTACTGACACTATATAGAACAGTATTTCTGCAAGTATATTGAAAATAATATTTATTGCACTGAAATAATTATCCATGAACACAAAAGTTGGAGTTTAAATAAAGCAAATTTCCCTGTGCACATGTAAATAAGTAAACTGGAAGCATCATATCTTAAGTATTTTAAAACTTTGTTCTGATAATCTAGAAGTGTGCATTTTTTTATCTGTCCATTTTACATGGAACCTGAACAAAACAGATCGCATCCTTTCAGAAAAGTATGAAATACATTACCTTTTCTCCAGGAATGTTTTCCCATTGACATAATTTTTTCCCATCGCTGTTGCTTTCCACGCAAAGTAAGCTCCCTGTAAAAGCAACGATCTATTGAATTGTTTTGTGTAACTTAGTTAAACATGACATATTCAATTACTTGGTAAAAAGTACAGAAGCAATTATGAAAATACTGAATGTTCTGAGAATATAGAAGACTATTTTGGATCACATTCAGATAATTTGATATGGAAACATATGCTGTGAAAATGTACAAAACATTTGCATGGGGCCCCACCTATTTTCATCCTCCCACTACTTTGAAAGATGAAGTCATTAGCTTAGTTTTGATTTGGGATTTCTTAAACAGAAATAGTATGTTTGCCCTTGAGGATGAATACAGTCAGATCTTTCCTGAGGTTCACTCCATATATTCCTCTTTTTTAAGATTAAGTAAAGTAAGTAACTTGTTGCAAATCAGCCATCTGATTTATCTTAACTACTAATAGGATATTTAGCCATCACTTCTAGTCTCTCCTCTGGCATGAAGACCATCAGCAGTTCTACACCTCCATCATGCTGCCTTACACAAGGCATCTGCGTTTTGCTTTTTACATTTGAGCATTAAAATTAAAATTTCTGAAACTTATAACGGTTGCTATAGTGACCACATTTTTCTTTTGAAGTGTTACAACTCATATACATCAAAGGGCAGGTTTTCAGAAGTGCAGTGCAAACACAGCAAATAAACTCACTTAACCACTGTCATTAAATACTAAAGCATATGCAATACATTTCACAACGCAACATATTTTGGCTTAACTTCATCCAGTTTAGGGAACAACTATTTGAGCACCTGCTAAAATGGCTCACTGACTTCTGAAGTTATGTTAAGGGATCTCTGCATTCTTCTTCTCATCACAGAAAGTATTTCATGAGCACATATAAAGTTTTACATGTTTTACAAAAGCAGTAGCATGTACAAAAGTAATATACTTACAGATGGATCTGACTGAAATAAATAGGGCCGCCCTTCATTCCAGCCACATATTAGCAGCGATACACCAAATGGACGGACACCACTACAAGCAAAAAGAAAAACAAACTAAAAAAAAAAAAAATCACAGTTCATACATGAAATTTATTAGTGAAAGCCAAAGGTGACTGAATTATTTTGGATGTGTTAACCTTCCCCCAAACGCTTCCCACCAGCGCAGAGCTGCAGTCAGGAATGACTACTCAACCAACAGTACAAAAACAAAAGTATGCTGCCTTGTCCGAGATGTTTGTTTGCAAGACATGAAGACGCTATCTCACCCACTGCCAGTCAGTGCTCCTCCCTCCAGCCTGCTTTCTGTAGACATTCTCCATTGAAAAACTAACTGCCTTTTTGACGCAAAAAATTGAATCACCAGGTAGTTATCACTCCTTACATTTAAACAACATTGTCTTTCTAAGCAACTTCAACATTCAGAAAACCACATACCCAGATTGCGTGTATTCCTGCATCACAGAAGCGATTCTCTGTACTAGCTGAGCTGTTGGAATGGGCTCATGATAAACCAAGTAATATTGCTGGGCCAGCTTCCGAGCTCTGTGCACAAGTACTCTAAAAACAAAATTAGTACGTCAAAGAAATTCCAACTAGTTGCTACAACTAGAACTGAAAATTCCTAACAAACATTATGCTAAGGAGTTATACACCTGGCATAACACCAATGTAAGAAAACATACAGACTGTGCTGGATTATCTTTATCAACCAAGTAATTTCTGAAATACTTAAACTGAAACTAAGGTTGAATTATACTGCTGTTCATATCCTACTCATTCTTTAGATAGAAGGTTATTTGACAACATATCAAATATATTAAGATCAACTTAGTGGATTTCCTATACAGTGTAATAAAATACAACATTATGCCATACACTTAGAAAGAAACAGCTAATTGCTGTTTCTTACAGTTCTTGTACAAAAATGCATCTAAATGGTGACCAAACAAAATTTTTTAATACCTGTAATCTGGACCCATACCGCTGTACACTAAACCTATGTGTTTGGTAATTGGTTCTACTTTGTGGACACTCCTTTCATCATAAAGTATGGATTTCTGCTTCTTCTCAGTTGCCAACACCACACCATTTGCAGCTGGAAAGGAACAAGATTTTTTGTTTTTTAATTAAACTGAAAGTATGGAAAGTAGTCAAAACACAGAATAAGTTTATCACACTGCAAAGAATTTTGCTCCTTCCTTTTTGAAAAAACTCTTCAAGTTTACAATCATGTTAAACAGAGATACTTTGATGAATCCACCCAACACATCATTTCTCATTTTATATAATCATACATCTTCCATAATCCCATTCTAAAGATTCTGAAGCACATAATAACTGAGCAGTTGAAGTAACTTTTTGGGTCATTTCTATATATATCAACACACAGCTGGAGTTATTTACTTAAGAGACAGGAACACTCAAAAAATCCCAGATGTCTGTTCCTACCAGCTGAGTGCCTCCAAAATCAACCAAGCAATTTTCTTCTCCTAGCATGGAGCTTTATGCTCCCCTTTGTTCTTTATAAACAATTACTGAATTGCAGGGGGGGGAAAAAAAAAAAAAGGAAATATTGAACCCACTAAAACATGTGAAAATACACTGAAAGAAAAATAAAATATGTAACAGAATGCAAGATGAAGAAAGACCCAGTGCATAGTCCAAACTATTTTAGTTCTCTCAAATGATACTCAGAATTCTGAATCCTTCACTAAAGTAGTTAATTTCTGAACATACCTTTAATCCCAACCGATGGAGCTCCTGCAGCCACTGCAGCCAAAGCGTATTCAATCTGAACAAGCTTTCCAGAAGGACTAAAAAGGAAAATGCAAAAGTAAGCCTAGCGTAATTCTGATATTCTGAAATCTTTCCTACAACAATCTGATGCTAACTTTCTTTTTTAAACATCTTGTTGTTGTTTAACCCCAGTTGGCAACAAAGCATCACGCAGCTGCTTGCTCATTCTCCCCCTGCTGCCCCAGTGGGATGGGGGAGAGAATTGGGGGGAAAAAAAAAGAGTAAACCCCATGGGCTGAGATAAAGGCAGTTTAGTAAGACAATAGAGGAAAATAATAATAAACAATTATAATAAATAATAATTATTTATAATAATGAATTATAATCATAAATTATAATAATAAATACTAATAACAATAATTAATCACAGAATATACAAACCAATTGATGCACAATGCAATTGCTCACCATCCGCTGACCAATGCCCAGCCTGTACCCGAGCAGCAATCACTGCCCCCCAGCCAACTCCTCCCAGTTTATATACTAAGCATGACATCATACGGTATGGAATAGCCCTTTGGCCAGTTGGGGTCAGCTGTCCTGGCTGTGCCTGCTCCGAGCTCCTTATGCACCCTGCAGAGCATGGGAAGCTGAGAAGTCCTTGACTAATCTAAGCACTACTTAGCAACAACTAAAACATCGTTGTGTTATCAACATTCTTCTCATCCTACAACCAAAACACAGCACTATGCCAGCTACTAGGAAGAAAATTTACCCTATACCAGCTGAAACCAGGACACCTCTTTACACCTAGCACCAGCATACTCTAATCAGAATTTAAAAAAAAAAAAACAAAAACAAAAAACAAAACAAAGCCCCAAAATCATAAGTCTGAAGATTCATAACCGCTTCTAAAAGAACTGGACTAGTTCAGCGCAGAACTCACTGCTGTACAGCACTGCTGGGATACTCACACAGCACCTGCCTACAACCCTGATGAAAGCTAACACGTCTTGGATAGGGAGCGGTGAATGGGATGCAGGCTGAAGGAGGACAAGTCCGTTCTCCAACTTTATACCATTTGAAGTAAGTTTTCCACTCAGTGGGAAAAATCTTCAAAGTGTGTCATGACTTTCTACTGAAATGCCATCATACATGTGGTTTGCAGAAGTTTAAGATGCTGATGTTTCACTGCTGAAAGGTACGAGCAAAATACAGCTACTCTTTTTGACTTATAAACACATCAGGTCAATGGCACAAGGTAGAAACAGCTCCCATTCCGTCCCCACATATTCCTGCATTTTATTTTAATGATCCATGTCCTTCTGGTAATGGATGCAGAATCATCAGAACAGAGCAGCAGATGTCAGGCTGACAAAGTAACTCATCCAGAGTGAGGGGGATTGAGGGGTCCATTCTTGATCCCCAGGGAAAAGGACAACACAGAACCAGTCACTCATTGGACAAGTGATTTTGCAAGTGGGATCTATTCTCTGGGCTGTATTTCAGACACTGCTGTTTTAACAGATGCAGAAGTAAAATAGAAGTTATGTAACTCAGTGCTTAGAGGAGTTAAAAAAAACAAATCGAGGAAAAATCAATTAGTGTGGTTACTCATACACGAGTAAACAGTGTATAAAAGTAACAAAGGAATAATTCTAGCTTCTCCGCTACAAAATACTAACAAACCTGGACAATAGTTTCCTATGCCAGCAATTAAAATATTTAAAAAGTAAGCTCAAACTAAAATAAATAATGCTCAGTACAAGGAGCAGGTGAATGAGGGAAAGCATAAGTAGGTGTATTCTCTTCTGCGTGAGCAGGAAATCAAATGGCTTTAGGTTTCAGAACACATAGTGCTTCTGAACAGTACAAAACACTTGTAACTCCCTTAGGACACCATTTCCAAGTGCTAATAAAGAATTCAACCCACATGAGTAAAGCAGGCATGTTTGGCTGCATCCATCCACTAGGAAGATTCTTTTCCTAGCTTTAGATTGTGAACTGCTTCATTTGCTTAACTGCAACAAGTCTTTAGTTTTGCAATTACACAGCATTACTCCCCTCCAAGATTAAGAGGACACTTTACCAAAAGCAGCACAAAGATTCTTGCATTGAGGTTTTCTTTTTATATGTATCATTCTGAATAGCTTAATAGTGTCATTTAAAAAAAAAAGTCATTTCCTTTTCTCTGAATTAATCTTAAATGTACGTATTAGAGCAACACTTTAACAGATACCACTCCGATAGCATCTTCATTCTGTGCATGCAGTCATCCCATATCTAAGCTGTTCATAACACAAAGCACAAGACCACAGCCTGCAAAGTGCAGCAGGAAGGGAAATAAACTCTTTGAAACTCATCTGAAGGCTTCCTTCATTCATTCCCACATGTACAAAGCTCTCAAGATACCATAGCTCAGCTATGATCACGCATTTCCAGTTAGCTCAGAATTACTACCCAGCTTGAAGCGCGTGCATGGGCAGGGGGGATGACCCTAAGTTTGCTAAGTTTTACCAAGCACTCGCTGTGAGGCACCACCAGTGACGAGGCAGGCCTTAGGCTGGCCCCATAGTGAACCTACCTTACAGCAATGAGAGAAGACATAAGCAGCAACTGCGCTTGGGCCCGAGGTCAGCAGCAGAGATCAGGTAGGAGCCGGGACTCTCACCTCAGCCCCTGCCTCCATCCCCAGCTGCGCCTGCAGCCGTTCAGCTCACCAAGGCTCCTGGCAGCTGTGTGCCCTGCTCGGGCGAAGGCGAAACGGCCTGATCCCCGTCGCCTTCCCCATACCCACCCCTTCTGCCCCGGTCCACCCACTCGGCGCTCGCAGGCCCGGCTCCGCGGACCCGCCGAGGACGCAATGACTCTGCAAAGTCCCCACTCCGTCCTTTACCGCCGCCGGAAGACCGCTCCACGTAGACTATAAGTCGTCCTCCCCCTCGCCCGCCGGCCTGCCCGCTGAGAGCCCAGGCCTGCAGCCCGCTCCCCCCGAGTACCTGAATGTAGTGAGGGAGAAGCTGTAGCCGCGCTCCGCCATTTTGGAACAAACCCCTCCACTCCCCTCACCAGCTCCCTCTGCGCAGGTGCAGTCGCTCCTCCCGCTTCCTGCACGAGAACACAGCTGGCGCGCTGATTGGCGAGGAGGTGGCGGATAGCGGAGCATGCCGGGAAGGAGCGCCGGGCCCGCGAGAGACGCGATTGGCGGAGAGGCGCGCAGTGAGGCATGCTGGGAGTTGAAGTCCTCGAGCTCCCCGCTCTCCGCACAACCCTCCTGGAGTCCTCGTCGCTACCCCGTTATGCCGTGAAACTCAGGGCACTCGGTTTCCCAGAAGGCTCAGCGACGGATGCGCATACCTAGTGCGCCCTCGGGCAAGCGACCGCCTCCCACTCCTCTGAGGCTTCGGTGGGGCTGTTTGCGGGTATGGCGGCTCTGGTGGTGGTTTTCTCTCCGCTGCCGCGGCTGCGCGGTCTCCTTCAGCGCTGTTGGGGGCGGCTGGAGCGCGGCCTCTTGCCGGGTTTCTCCGGGGGCCAGAGCCCGCCCTGGGGTAGGTACCGGCCTATTCTCCGCTCGGCATCGGGGCTGCGGGACTCATTTTTACCGTTGAACTGCTGACGGAGGAGGCTGGAGCAGGAGAGCGCGCAGCCCTGGGGACAGTGAGGGATCGGGGCGGGAGGCGCCGCTGGCCGCTCTTACTTCCTCGCTTTGGGGGTACCGGTAGCGGCCTTGTCGTGTTTTCTCGGCTGCCCGCGAAAATGGGGGTTGGGTTTAATGATTTACCTTTTCTTTTTCCTTCAGGACCAGCACTAGCTGTCCAAGCTCCAGCTTTAATTCCACAACCAGTAAACGACACTAGCGAAAGTAACGAGGCACCAAGCCTGTTAGATAGCATCTTGTGGATGGCAGCACCAAAGAAAAGGCGCACCATTGAAGTGAACCGCTGCAGGCGAAGAAATCCCAATAAGCTTATAAAAGTAAAGGTAATAACTAAATTTCCACGGGCTTGCCACCTTATTCACCACAAGTAATTTTGTTAATGGCAAACAAGCATGCTGGACTAAGAGTTACACCAATCATTTTTCATCTCACTTATTTTAGAGAATCATAGTGGTCAATATTGGCTGAAAAAGCTTTCTGAAATTTGTTTATAAATAAGTCTAAAAGACATTGTAATCTTTAAAATACTTTTTAAGAGGTGTATTCATCATATGTGACAGTTGTCTGTGGTTAAATAAACAGTGACAGTTTAGGTGCAAGCCAACAAAATGTGAATTAGCTAAACAGCTAGTATAAATGGAAAAAGGTCTATAGTTTCTCTGCATCTAATTGAGTTGACAGGTCTGTAGTCTTCTAAATATCAATAGGCATAATGATTCAGGTATGGACTTCATAGGCTATTTTTAGTAGTAAGTGGCATAGTGATACATTACAGAAAAATGATTTTACATAGAAAAATAAATTCTGAAAAGGCAATTGAATTTTTCTGGCATTTCATTTAATATTTTTAGTAGCTTGTGATTGTTCCCTGTTTCTTTTGTTGCTGTTGTTAAAATTACAAAATTTCCTGTTTTCCATTGCCTTTTTTAGAGGAATGTGGATGTTTGTCCCGAGTGTGGAAACTTGAAACAGAAACACGTCCTTTGTGGCTATTGTTATGCAAAGGTCAAAGCAGAAACTCGACTGATACGGGTGGAAATGCATAAAAAGGAAGGAGGACCATTTAATGCTCCAACTGTAGAGACTGTCGTCCTTTATGATGGAGAAAAGCCCACAGAAAAAGATGAAGGCAAGCGGATCATTGAAAGAGCCAGGAAACGTCCATCTTGGTTTGTTCAAAATTGATGCTATAGAACTAATGCGAACAAAACCAGTTGCTACAGCAAGAAAGATCATGATTTTCAAGAATGTTTTCCTCGTTTTGTTCACTCACTGCTGATACAGAAAACCTATGAACTTTTGGGAAGCCTGCTTGAATTGCATGTCACGCCATATGGTTTTGCAATCTGGTGCTGTTTCTGTAGCATGCAGTGGGAAGTACTTCTCAGCGATACATCATAGCAGTCAACAATTAAAGAGAAATTAGGATCTACTTTGGGTTTGGACCTCTGCATACAGTACACTGAATAATTTGTCTGCTAATATTTTATGCTGGTTTTGTAAATAACATTTTTTTAACAAAGCAAAAACATTCACAGGTGTAAAATAAAGTATGGTTAAGTTTCCCAGGGAAATCTGCTTTCTGTTTTTGGCTGCCGTTCTTTTGGAGGAGGGGAAAAAAAAAAAAAGGGAAAAAAAAAGTTGGAACCCGGTGTTGTTTAGATACAAAAGATATTTACAAGGAAAGATTCAGTTTCTTGTTTATTTCCGTGGCTCTTTACAGAATCTGCCTGGGTCTCTCCGCAATGCTACTGTTTGAGATACTTAGTGATATTCCTGTTTTTGAGCAAAGTAGTGGTTGCCATGTAGTATTTGCACTTTTTCTGTACCAGGTTGAAGGTTAAGTGTTTCTGCTGTTTTCAGTATACACAGTAGTTTTCTGTCTTAAAGGGATATGGAAAGCCTTTATTTTCCCCTCAAAGTGCACCTGATTTCTTGAGTGAAATATCGTATTGAAATGTAATGACTGGAAAGCTGTAAATTTGGCAAGGGTCAAAGCTGATTCTTTGTGGCCATTGCCATTAAGTAGGCGAGATGGTCACTGTGTGCTTGGAAAACCACAAAGAGCAGTGGTACCTTCCCTGTCTTGAGCCTTCTTCAGAGAGGGGACAGCTCTGCCCTCTGCTGCCCATTGGTACTCTTCAGTGGTGCAGTTACAGCACCTAGCTGTGGATTTTTGCTTCGGTTTTAGCCACATAGTAGCACCGTTGCCTTTAAGATGCAGACTGTTTTCAGTTTTAGGTTGGGATTTCAATATACTAACAGTACTGTTTGATATTACGGCTCAGGCAGTCTAATAGCTATTTATGCCAAAAAATGCAAGCCTGCCCCTAACCCTGGCTAGGTTGCCCCTGTGTTCCCTTGCTGAGTGCACCTGCTCCTGTGTCATCCTGTTTCGGGGAGCTATGGTGACAGAGAACTGTTCCCTGGCTTTCTACAGCTTGGTTTTTAGTGGGTACCCCCCTGTAGCTTGGCTCATGTCAGGGTCAGAAAGGTGGCAACGTGGACAGTAGGAGTATGAAAGTGGAGGACACAGGACCGTGCTTTCCAGAACAGCCTTTGTTTGTACATGGCTGAGCCAGTTATGCCTGCTTACAGAGTGGGCTTGCGTGTGCTGTAACGCTTCACTTCTGCTTTCCTCACCCTGGATGCCATGTTCTGAAAGATAACTGGTAGGAACAGATGTTAGTGGAGATGTTAGATTTCCTCCATAGTCTAAGGGAATAATGAAAGCTGATAAGTGTGAATTGATGCCATTTAGTTGACAGTATCCAAGCAAACAAGTTCTTTTTCGATTTGTCCAAATGGGATTTATTCCAGTTGAATCTGTTTTTCACTTATTCAGAACTGAAGCCAATGAAAGGTGGCAAGCAGGCTGCAGGGTGGAAGGCTTACTTTTGACAGAACTGCATGGGATGAGACTGAGGTATCAGAGGTGAGATTAGCCAAGGAGTAAGACAGATACCTTGTCCCGAGGGGAAGGTGTGTGGTGTGTATGTGTTTTAGGGTGAGGTGGGGTTTTTTTGCTTCTTTGTCCACGTATTATAGGACCAATTACGGTCTTAGTTGCTTTTTATATATTTACATTTTTGACAAAGGTTCTGTAGAGAAATAAGCTAAATTAGCCTGGGATGTTGAAAGTCATGGGTTAATTTCTCAGAAACACAGAGGTGGTATTAAAAAAAAAAAAGACTTTTTTTCTCTAAACATGACGTGGTTTCTGCTAATTGAATAATAATTATAATTGGCATCATATTGCATTAGTTTATTGAATTATAGTATCAGTGAAGCAATGAAGATGCTTTACAAATAGAGTTCTTGCGAAGCATGATTGAAGTTAGGCGGTGCCAACACTAGATGTTTTAAGATACTTGGCAGGTCACAGTTAGGTAACGATTCATTTCCCAGCCATACTGCTTATGTTAGTACTGCATTTGTGCAATCCAGGCAAGAGGAGGTGCTTGATTATATTTTATAGTGGTTTCTGAGTAATGTGGAGGGGAAAAAAAGTAATTAAAATATCTGCTATTCATGGTCTCTAAAATTGGAAACAACTGTCAAATATTGAAGATTCATATATACAATTGATATAGTACCAGTTAGTTTTCTAAAAAAGAAATTATGTTCAGTGGGAGTCAGAACAGTTTAGTTTGAATGACTTTTCCTTCAAAAGAAGAGTAAAAGAAAGCTCACTTCAGTAGCTTCATTTTATTAACACTGACAATATGAAGCTCCATTACTTCTTAAAAAAATAAAAATAAAAAAATGCTGTGATTCCTCTAAAACATGTTACTTGAAATAAGCCCTGTTTATGTGTAATTTTGAATGAAATATAAATTGCAGTAGAGCTGATATATAAACATACACTTTTCAAAACAACATACATGAAAACTAATAAAAAGCAAGCTGGTTGTTACAAATGCTGTACTCCAGGATCCATTTAAAACCAAAAATTATGTGCCTCAGGGGAATTTCACTTTGATACATTGGGTGTCTGCTAGTAGTTGAAAAAGTCATTCTTTTTCATATGATTAAATACATGTTATGTTTGATTATGTTTTTCTTCTGTAAGAATTTTATGTAAAAATTATTTTTATTTTACATTAGAAAGAACCAGGAAGATGATGTAATGTCCTAAAAGACAAGGATGCAAGGTGCTAAATGATTTTGTATCATATTGTGATCTGTAGAGATAGAGGTGATCTCTGGCACTGATCAGTTACGATATCCGTAGAGGTTGATAAACCAAGTTTCTCTTTAATATCCCATTTAGTAAGGAAATTTTAATAAAAGGTTTCTGCACAGTCCTCATCTCTTCTGTTGAACACTATGCCAGCAAGAGCTGGCAGTGGATATAAAATACACTTTAAAGCACTAGGTGGCAGAGGAGTGTAGCTTTCTGGTAGGTGTAAAACAAAAGCCAAAGATCCCTAGTGAGATAGGAAACAGTGTCAGATTCAAGAAATTTGCACCTGTGTAAGCAAAAGATCTGCAAAAAAGCTAGTTGTTATGAGACAAAAACCAATCTATTGCAATTCATTGTTCCGACTAAATTTAATTAGATCCATACTGAGAACTAATGCACTGGCTTTTGTGTGTATTTATGCACTTCTGCTCTTTGCTGGGTGGATTACTTGAAATTGCAGTTGGACTTACTATTTTTCCCTAATGAGATAGTGGAGTTCTTTTTATGCCTCTTAATTACAGATGGCTTTCTGTGTTTCTTTGTATGCCTAATATATTCAGTTAGTTGACATTTTATTTATGCAACTAGAAAGTCCTGCAAATAACAGGTCTGGTGTCATTCCAATGAATTTCAACATATAACTGCCTTGAATTTGTAGAGTCATAAGGATCAATTTGCAAACAGCAGACACAACATGGAAAGAAAAGAAAACCAATGTGGCGTTTAAATGAATATTAGTTGCTCAGAAGGGAAAAGAAGGATCGTGTGCTCCATCAAAGTTTTAATATGTTTTGCAACCACACAAGTGATAAAGGTGCCCGTATCTTTAGAACTTATTTGTTAATTAGTATTTAAATAAGATAATAGCAAAAATTCTTCTTTTACCTCACATGACTGCATTTGTGTAATTTATACAGTGAATGAGCATTGAACAATGCAAGTTGTTTCCAAATAATTTGACTGAGTCTTAACCTGACAAAGACTTGAAGAATGGGGCCAAACGGGAGGAAAACCAATGGAAGGAATGAGAAGGAAGTAGGCTATGCAGCAGTGATGGATCTAGTTTTGCCTACTCTATGTATACTCCTAGGAAATTCTGTTGAAGTCAGTGGAGTATAATTCACGGCAGAGTTTGGTCCAATGTACTGAAACCCTGGACATACGGATGTATGCAAGTATATATGTATTTAATGCAGAGTATGTACCTGTGAAACTACTGCTGGATACCAACAAGACTGGGTTTATGGCTGAAAAAGAAGATTGTATTTGATTAATGTAGTAAATTGAGTCTAAACAGTTGATACTTGAATTTCTTTCAAATGTTCTGTATTTCAGTTTCCCCTGGAGATATTCAAAGCCCGCCTGGATGAATATACATTTTTAGAAAAAAGGGTATAGGATTGATTTCATATTGCATTGCTGGATAAACTTATGAAAATCTGGATAAACTTATGAAAAGCAAAACTGAAGACCCAAAACAAAAGCTTTTGTAGAGTTGTCAATGTGCAATATTTGGCAGGGTTTTCTCTAAAGCCTCACTTCTGGATCATGTGGGGGCTTGGGTTTGTTTGTTGGTTTGTTTTTTGGGTTTTTTGTTTGGTTTATTTTTAGATTAAGCAGATTTCCTGGTTCTAAGATGGTGTGTCAAAGATGAAGAAGCAAAGATTTGGAAAATCACTAGGCAGAAAACCAATCCTATATTACTATTTTCTCAGATGTCTTACCTTTTAAACCAATCCTATGATTTTGAAAATTTGGGACATACTTAGTGTGTCCTGATCATCCAAATACACAAGCAGATGACTGTTTCCCTGGGTTTCTTGAAAGGGCACAGACTCTTCTCTATACAAGGTGGTTCTGATGGAGTTGTTCTCACTACATAAGCATATAGAAATGATCTGTCTGACATGTCCTGTGTATAAGCTTGATTAATCCTTTATGTGTCCTAAATCTGGGACCAGCTCATGAGGCTCAACAGGAATAGGCACATTAAATGCAGTGTGTGTCATGGTGTAGGAAGGACAATCAGTCCATACTTACACAGCTGACATAGCTTTTACATCTGTTCCCAAGGTTATACTAAGGCTGTTTCTATTCCCAGCCCTGTCACACAGGCTCATCGGCTTGTCTAGCAATATGGCTTACAGCTCTATTTTCCATTATGGTGTAGCTCTAGAGCACATTATGTGAACTACTTTCCGTGAACTAAGGATTTTGAACAGGCGAATGGAAAGATGTATGTTTCATTTTATAATCTGGGATTATTATTAAGTACAAGGAACAGTGGTTTTAAAGGGACTATACTGAGTAGCTTAAGGCTCAAAACTGACAGACCAGTCCTATAGGTAAAGGTTTGTTCTAAATATATTGGGTTCAGAAGTTCCTACTCATTCATATTTTGACTGTTCCTACTCAGTCATAATCAGATCAAGCAAAGCATCTAAGGTGTTTTGAAGAATAACATCAGGATTCAGTCCAATTAAAGATATCTTATATAATTCTGTCACTCTTAAACAAGATACTTTGATCTTCAAGAAGCCATTGATTTCAGTAGGATTTACTTTAAAGGAAATTGTAATTCCAAGTGATGGAGAGGCAGGCTGTAAAGCCATCAAGCTGTTGTGTTACAAAGTCACTTAATGAGATCCTGTAAGTGATTTTTTTATTGAAATTAAGAAAATAAAAATTAAGCCTGTCAGTTACCAACACCCATCATGATACATCATTTGAGCCCACGAGTCCAGCTCTGCCACAGTCCTTTAGATAAGGTCATTTATGAACAAAGAATGTAATCTTTTAAGAGTTCAGGAGAATGCTAAGACATTTGAGTTTCTCTTGCCCCAAATGAATCCTTCTCAGATTTTTTTTGTCCAGTACAGAGTAGATTACCACAAAGTTACTATGAAAAAGGAACGGAGGAAGGGTCAAAGACCAAGGAGGTACAGTCATTGGCAAGTTTGTAGAAGTCAGAGGCATCCTGTTGCTGTGTAGGCAATATGAGGAGTACAATAGGAATTACTGCAAGAAACGTGCCTATGTTGTGCAAGTGAGTGAGTAACTGCAGAGCACTCGTGTGTGTGGCACTGCAGAAACGGATGGCATAGCAAATGCCACTCCATCGTGCATCACTTCCATGCTAGTGATTTATATGGGAAGCTAAATGGCATGATTTCTACTTGGCAGGTGGCAAACTGAGGTGCGGAAGGGCCAAGTGAATTCCTTAAAATTGCTCCCTCAGTCAGTGGCAGAGGAAGGAACTGAAGCTATTTGCAGTTTGTCAGCCTGTTGTATTCTCTGCTGTGTCACAGGCTAGGGAATAACAACAATTATCACTTGTGGTGGCTATTAATCTAGCTAGGTTTCTGTTTTGATGAAGTAAACTGCTGCAAAGATACTATATATCTAAACATTTGTTAGGATGTAGGCCCATGAGGGGCTTAATCCAGAGCTCTTTAGATAAAACGGAAATCTGGTTTATTACTAAATGATGCCTTCTTTTTTTCTCCTTTCACTTGCAGAAGAGTGTCTTACCCTAAAAGAAAAGCCATTCTGTGCAGTGGGGTTATTTATAAGAGTATGACTCAGCTGGACAACAATGGCAGAATCTGTCCCCAGGAATTTTTAAATGTATGAATCTAAAAATAAATGTAGTCCTAGAAATAAAAGATTTCTCCTCCACAGATTAGATTCCTTTGGTCTAGGAATAAGGTTCCTTCTTTATCTGCTATATACAAGACATTGTCTAATAGGGAAAAAAAAAAACCCCAACCAAAACAATAAAACTCTTAGAAAAAAACCCCCAAGAATATAAGATCCAGAGATCATTTAGCAGCAAAACCAGCAGTACCAATGTGCAAAGAATTGGTTTAGTTCACTTCTCAGAGAAACCATTTTTTCTCTGAGACACTTCATGCTGAAAAATACAAAGGAAGAGAATTTGTGATCATTTTTTTCCCTTTCCAATCGAAGAGATGCACTTTGCTTTCAAGCCACCAGAGTGTACCTTCCTCATCCTGCTGATTTGGCAGATGCTGGGATCCCTGAATCTGTTGCATAGGTTATATGACTATCAGATTTAACAGGCAACCGACTGATAATAGGGAGTCTTGATCAAAAGTAATTTAATTCTTTCAGTTTATTGATGTTATAATGACCCTGATTGCAATGACTGTATCTTCCCAAGAGCACAGACATGGGCCTTGTTAATACGATTTTCAAAAATGCTATCTGTATCAGGAACATAGCACTTGAAGGAGAAGAAAAAAGGATGCCACATCCTTCTTTGACAGATCTTACAGCCACATTTTCGTCTGAGAAATATGAAGAAGAATCTGAGACTTTAAGCAAGATTCCTTTCTTTCCAAAGACAAACCTGAAATGAAAAAGTGATGACCAGTGATGAATGTTCACCTAGTTTTCCCAGCCTATGGAGGTAAAAAATAAAAAGATGAAAGTTCCTTGCTGAATTCAAAGCTGTAGAGAGCATTGTCAGACAGGCTACTTGTTGTGCATACTAGATCCGTGTCCAACAGAATTCCTCTTACATGTCTGCAGTTGGTGTTAATCGTGACCACAAGTAGATCTCATTAATGTAGAGCCAGCAGCAGAAAAATTGGAGAAATTTGTCCCTGTCTCTCTGTGCCTCTCTTTTCTGTCTACAAAACCGGGATAATACCAATTTCATTACACTCCCATGGAGCTCTGTCAGGAATCGTTTCTCCTAAGCCATCTACTTTCTGAAGATCACCAGAATGCAGACATGGGTGTATTCAATAGGGAAATGAGGTTCACATGGAACTGGTGGACTGGGTGTTGCTTGCAAAGCCTGTTTTCAAAATGTTGACTACAGGGCACTGTGCCCACTTCAGCTTCTGAGGAAGGCTGGAGAGGTCTCCTCTATAGAAATAACCATGCTTATAGCCCATTTCTCAGGCTCTTCACACTCATGCCACTAGATGTAGTGTGCCCATTACAGAAAGCATCTTTTCCCTCTTTCTAGGCTACACAACACAGCATTGCTGGCCTGTGCAAAAGCACTATCAGCAGCTCTGCACTGACAGTCTCAGAGGAGTAGTTGTGGCAAATAATCATTCCGGGTGATTGCAGGGGAACAACAAGCAAGTACAAAGCCTCATGGAGATGGCACAAAGCACATCTTGGTTTGGCTGTACGCAGCCATCTGCAGCAGGCCTGTGCCTGTGTCTGGTCTGTGTGTTTTCCTGACTGTGCCACGCACTGTGGCCCCTAAATGGTAAGGGGCAGATTCTGCCATACCGCGTGGTCAAAGGAAGCATGGACTATCTCACCTTTTTGGGTCCCGAGGAGGCAGGAGGCAGCGGGGGGCGGTCCCTAGGCGAGGGCAGTTGAACCTTGCAGCGCCTCTTTGTCACCCATCAACCACCATCATCCACAGCAGGCTTGCATTACACATGGCATAAAGATTCTTGGATCTGTGCCAAGATTGGGACAGAGTGCAACTGGAAGCAATTCTCCCTTACCCATTCTTTCTGCCCTTACTGGAGAGATTTTTAAACTTAAGCTACTTGTAGTGTACCCTAGTTCTTCCACTGGTGAAATAGACAGAAGCATGGGGAATGTTTGACAGGCCAGGCAACTTTTAGTCTTGCTCCTGCTGGAGGAACTGCCAGCTATTGTTTTCCATGGACTGCTTGGTGCTCTGCTCTCCTGGACTCCATCCATGAGGCAATTCTTGCTGCAGTGCCTGAATATTTAGACATTTGCATTATAATCTGGCCATGGTGGACTTCCCTGTGCTGCTTACCACGCACTGCCAAAATATGCATAGCTTTGGCATGTCTTGTGATTTCCCAACCTATTCACTTATTTTCCTCAGTTAAGATTTTAAGAAAACACTTAACTGTTGGACATCTTTCTTAAAAGAAGATCTTACATTTTATGCAGCCCAATTTTTTTTAGTACGTTCCTCCTGTATTCTGCATATGGTCTTGGGGCTACTTTCACCTTTGGTAAACTATTGATCTAAGCAGTGTACATGGTTCCATATTTGCAGCCAACCTACTGCCAGGCTCTGCATTAGTCCCTCCACATTTTGCAAGAAATTATTTCATGCAGGGCAGAAGTTAAGGAGTATTCTCAGGCTTTCTCCATTTTAAGTTTGAAATCCTAAACTGGCACAATTCCTTCTCTCTTCCTCAGTCATTTTCCACTAAAGCAAAATGCTGAGCCAAAGCTGAAGAACTGGTGAACTTGGTGCAAATTGCTTTCAGTATTCAGTCCCCAAGATAGTCAATAAACATGGAGGACTCTCTGTAGCTTGTTGACTTCTTCTTTCCAGTTTGTATTTTCCTTTAAAGAAAAGGACATTGTGCTTTTGTGATATTCAGCTCCTACAAAAGAATGCTTTGTGTCTGCGCAGCTCCAGCAGCAGCAAGACGTAACACTGATAACAATGAAGAGCTCGTGCTGAGGAGGATCCTCCATTTGCTCACCCAGATATATGTGTATCCAATTTTTTCTGTTTCTGATCAGCTGGAAAGACAGTGGCAGCATATAGAAGCAGAGGTCTGATGCATCACTCATTATGCTGAGACTAATATGGCTTTGTATCTTATTTTAGCTACAGAGGAAGTCCTGAGGCCATGGGGGATTATCAGAAAAGCAGCAGTATGGAAATGTGTATGGAGGGGGAAGGGGAATGAACAGCTGGAGAGTACTCAGTGCTGGTACTCTATAGGGAAAGCAGAGATCTCATCATAAGTGCCAAGATCTTGTAAGTTCATTGATCTCACAGGGTCATGCACAGAGAACATGTATTGTTAGCTGTGGACCACCACCAGTTGTGGATTTTATATCACATAATAACCAGCATGGTTTTGATTCACTTGCCATGTAGTGTATCTGGCTGCAATACCTTTCAATTAATTTATGCACTGGTTTTCTCAAAGCCAGCAGAAAACCACATTTTGTAATTAATTAGTTTTTTAATATTGTATCAGGGTATGAGAAGTGCTTTAATTAGCTCACCGTTTTCCTTGAGGGGTAAGGTTTTTTCTGCTACTTATTCACACATATTCCATATAGTCTTCTAAGTAGGGGGAAATTGTCTTAAAATATTAAGTACTGTTATTCACTAAACAAGTTCTCTAACAGAGAAATTAATTACTTCATTGCCTTGTTCAGAAATTCTTTTCAAATGGATGACCTTGTCGCAAGTTAATAACCAGAAATATGGATCAATATGGAAAGCATATATGCAAATTTAGCAGCTGAAAGAAAGCTTCAGTAAGGATAGTTAATTATATCATTAAAAAGTGCCATTTTACTTCCTTTCTGCCATTTCATCTATAATCCCAAATCCATTCTCCCTCTTGCTTTCCATGTTCCTTTGTCTCAGTGAAGCTATCATCAGCTTTGTTTCACTACTCCCATGTCTCTGACCCATCTGTTAGATGTTCCTTCTTCTCATATTGTCTTCTAAGGGTTTCTTTTTTCCATCTTTAGCTATTGTATGAAACCCTTATCTTTTCCCCCACTGAAGTTCGAGATACCTTATACTCTTCCATAGCTCCTCAAAACAAACCTCTTGTTCTTCTGAGGTCTTGCCTTGAAGTGTGTTTGGGACCTGACATTTCCATTCAGCACATAAAAAGACAGTCAGTTTACTGGGGAAGCCACAAGGACACCCAAAAGCTTGGCTCAGGAAAGGCGATGGGAAGTGTTAATAAGAAGGAAAAACATAAAAGCAGAGAAGGAAGGAAGCAGGGAGGGAAGAAGGGAAATCCTGTGTGTTCGGAGATGTGAGATTAGGCTCAGATGGAGAATCGCTCCAGGACTCACCTTCCCAGATGTTGTGCATGCCCAACCCTAGCTGCATTCCTAGAGTGCTCCATCTCACATGCTCAGTTGCAGGTTTTTTCACTCTTCTCCTTAATAATTTAACTAGGAAGATTGAGCAACTACTGACTGAATTATTGAAGGTGTAATTAAACTGGCAAGAGTTTAGGGGAGCATGTGAGCATTTTCATAGCAAAAAAACCCCCTGTTTCACTATGAAATGAAATGTCACAGCTAAATTCAGTTACTATCTGGAACCTGCTCCCACTCCATCTGTTAAATAGCTGATGCACTAGCGCAGTAGTTGTGAATATGGGTAGTGAATCTTCAGCAAAACTACCCAGCTCTTTGGAAGGTGACTGACTTCTGACACTACAGGGAAAAAAAAAGCTCTCATCTTCCACTTCTTTATCTTCTATAGTAGCAGCGGTGAGCTCCTGTTTAAAGGCAAGGTCATGCCCCTACATACAACTCTGGTAAATATCAAGCTATTGTATGCAAAAATTTAGCAGCCTCTGTACTGCAAAGATTAATGCAGACAGTGAAACTGCTTCCTGGTTGCCTGGAGTTCCTCTAAGGTAGAGAGCGATAAGGAGCTCACAATTTTTGTCCTAGGTGTAGCAGAGTTCTTCAGGGTTGTGACTTTAGTTGTGACAAAGATATAATTCAGCTTGGTAAGATTAGGCCTGATAATGAAGCAAAAGTTATTTTAGGTGGACTTCCTTTTTGAAAGACTTTGGCTAATCTTGACTGTCTTGCTGTAGCCTAAGAAGGCATAATCCAGCTGTGGAAATCAGGTTTGACAGGATTTTATTTAGGCTAGTTAATGCTTGCTTTAATTCTGGGATTTAATCATTGCACAGCTGAGAGCTATGCTGTGATGAAGTTGTGATGGGTGTATCTATCATTCAGGTTGTTCCAGCTCTTATGGGACAAAATCTTAAACTAAAAAATACGTCTTTTCCTCCTTTGCCTCCTTAAATTTGAGTTTATAACTATAGTTAACAGGCGATGGCATTTCACAGGCATTTCACTTTCCCCTTGCCCCACTCCCCCCTCCCCCCCCCCCCCCCTTCCCCCCCCCCCCCCCCCCCCCCCCCCCCCCATCATATTTTGCTGCTTATCTGATTTTGGTTGGATCTTTGGCTTTGCCATCTTTTCTTCTCTGGAGAGGAAGAAAGATTGTATTAACAAGATACTGTTGGTATAGCTTTCCCTTCACAAAACACTGGGTCAGAGAAGCAGAGCAAGGACCGTCTATTCTGCCTCCACTTGCTCCAGTATAGAACTAGCCTTCTCTCTGCCAGTGTGATTGAAGCAGAGTCCGAGTAGCATTTGATCCAGTATTGTAGTGTGGCTGGTCCAAGTCACAGTCTAGCTTCTAGTTTCAGTTAATAGCCAAAGAAACCCCTATGTTGGGCTGAACCCATGGGGAAACCTGTAGGCATGGGAGGAAGGCAGAAGTGAAAAGATGTGGAGAAGTTGAGCAAACTTAATGAAGCAAAACACTTTGGAATTTTAAAAAAAACCCAAACCAGTCTAAGCACATTAAAATAAACAGGAATGTATCTTCATAGGTGTAGGCTGCTCTGAAAATTTCACTTATATTCTCCAGGTGCTTCTTTAGTTTTTTTGTTTGTTCTGAATTAACTTTTTTGAATAGTTCATGACAACTGAGAAGCCAAATTGTTTATGTCCAGTCCAGAAACTCTTGGGAAAGTGGTGAAGTTAATTTATTGAGCAATTATCCCATGGCCTGAGATATGCCAGTAATGCAGGCTGATAATGAAAAGCCCAAATGTTGCCAGAGACTGTTAAAAGGCAGGTGAAATATGGTTTATTTGGTGATTGTGTGAGTTGGTAAGGAAAGGGACAGGTGACATAAGGAGACGCTAAGCTTCCCCCTCCCGCCCCCGCCCCCTCCCCCCCCCAAGGTATAAAAGACAAACATTATATTGTCTATGCTAGCAAGGGTTCTGGGAACTTCTTTAAACAAAATAAAATGAAAAGTTAAACTCTCATGAGATTCCTCACGTCATTAGTGACCAATTGGCAGAGCTAAAATTGCCCCTGCAGAGGAAATCTGACCCACAAAAGTCTTGAAAGCAAATATTCTCAGCGCTTCAGGCAATTAACGGGTTTCCCAAATAAACTATGTGATTTCCTCAACTCACTCTCTTCCAAAAGTCTCCTTCCCTGCTTCTTTTGTGATGAGCTTATGGTCTTTGCCTTTCCAGTTTGAAATAAAACAGAGGCATTTATACAGGGCACTGTACTTTGTTATATTTCAGCTAGTTACTGTACTACTGACCTTCCCCTCAAAACTAGACTAGACTAAACTTCTTCAGTAAAATCATGTATGAGTCTGTCCTGAGCCAGCTGCCAAATATATTGCAGGTCACAAAGCTGCCAGACTTGTGAGGAAAGCAAGCACTGGGAATAAGAAAACTTGTGTTGAATTGCGGAGAATGGGTAAGCCAAAAAAGGATGCTGAACGAAACGGGGAGAATGAACGCAGAGGCGCTAAAGGCAGATACCGATAGTGACCCACATCACTTCCCGCTGAGCCGAGCTCACATCCAGCAGCCTTACTGGTGTGTGACAGTGAAGGCTGGGAAGGTTCCATTCTATTGCCATTGAGGCTGGGATGCGGGCACCTCAGGCATGGTTGTCAAACTGTGCACTGGCAGATTTTGCAGGAGACCTGCAGCATTTTGAGGGAGACATTTATAAGAAGTAGCAGCTCCCACTGAGAGACAAACTTGGCAGAAGGGAGAGGTGTTGTTCTCCACAGAGGCACATCACACCAGCCGCATGTGTCCCACTGAGCTTTTGTCAGCATGCTAATTTGGGAGAGAAAGATATGGTCTGGCACAACAGCCTTGCAAGTTGCTGAACCCTTGATGAAACTGTTGCCAACTGAAATAAGAAAAGCTTCAGAACTTTTCCCTTTTATCCAGGTTGCAACAATCACGCAGTCACAGCTCCAGATCACGTTGTGTCTCTTCTGATCTCTTGTGCTGTGCCTCTAAGATGGAAAGCTCTGTCTGTCGCAAAGTCTGCCAGCAGGCCTCCAGCTGCTTTCTCTTCTTGCAGACACTTACGCAGACACTTGCTAGGTTTTCAGCTTTGGTTGTCCTTAGTCTCTTAGCCCAATTGTCCTTTGAGTAGAAAAAGCTAATAATAACTCTATGTGATTTTGTAGGTTATACTGCTTGATGCCAGCTTTTGTCTCCATCTCTCCCTGTGTCTCCTCAGTGCTGCTTTTGCATTCTGCAGACCACGGAGTGAAGTAAGATGTGGTGTGGATGACCATCTCAAATTGCAAGAGGAGAAGTCTCTTGACTAGCCCCCACAGGCTTGAGAGAGGTCCATTCTAGTGACCTGTTAGAAAACAAACTAGCATGTTGAGATAAGTGAGTACTTTTAACCTGAAGCTACAAACTAGTGTCTGAGAGTTTGGAGATACTCTCTCCCTTCCCCAGGGGAAAAAAAGAAGCAGAAACACAGCCAGCGTGACTCTCAAATCTACTAGAAACCAGTTGCTCAGGACAAAGATAATAACATCCACTTTGACATTATTCTCTCCTTGAATGAGGAAAGAAAGCAGACTCTCTTCATTTGATTTCAAATATCCAGGGTGGTCTTTCTGCTGCATCCATTTCATGGGTACTTCCAAAAATATTCATGTAAACCCACACTTTATTTTCCTAGAGGAAATAATCCAAAAGAAAACATATGCCTCTTCTCCCTCTCCTCTCACCCTGCTCAATGAAGATGTGTGATGTGTGAGACTATAGAACATATCCCTTCATCTCTGCTCCCCCCATTCTTACAGTAATATTTTCAAGTCTTAGGTCTCCACTGAGGTTTTGTTCTATTTTTAAAAAATGGAAAAACAAAATGTAGCTTCCAGCCAGCCCTCTTTCAATACACCAAGGTAGATCTCTTATCTCTTATCCAGATTCAGTGAACTTTTCCCACAGGTGCCAGCATCATGAAAACTCAGAAATGCAAAATCAAAACAACTGAGCCAGTTACTTGTACAGCTTGCATGAAAAATTGACCTTCTTTGGAAGAAGGATGAAGGGGTTGGGGGGGAGAAGCTGGGGGACAAAAAAAGAAAAAGACATCTTGCTCTTAGAAAATTTTCTTGTCAGGTTTTCAGATGTGCAAAGACATGGAAATAACATGGTTGGCTGAATCTCTGGTTTAATAATTTACTCTGCTGTGTTTTGTGTTGGGAAAGCAAAATTTTTCTAGGAGGAAAAACAGAATAATGTGTGCCTATCTGCTAATTATGGCATTTATACGAGGTCTTCTATACTGCCGTTTCCCATGTATCCTAGGGAATTATACAGTGGTGGTCCAAGCTTGTCCCTCATGGTCTTGGTAACAGTCTTCAATTCGGGTTTGAGGCAGTGCCTCGAGGGGTGAGAAGCAAGTTCATCTTCAAGGCCACACAGGCAGTAGCCTTTGCACTGAGGCAGACAACAGAAGCACTAGTTAGTGTAATTTGGGTTATAACAACAGATCTGCTTGGAAATAAACAGAGACCACTGCTTCTTTGCAGCTTACCTCCCTTCAAGTGATTGACTTGTTGCCAAAGCATCTGGATGCATTCATGGGAACTTCCAAGGGAGATGAATGGATTGATGGCAGCGTGCATGCTACAGCAATGGAGGGAAATCCTGTTCTGAACTTGGGAAGCTGTGGGTGTCCATCAAGAGGACTGCCTTGTGTGTGTTTATAGAACTGCCAAAGCATTAAGATTTATCTGAGAAGTGACCTGCTTATCAAGAATGCTGCACAGGAAGGGGGCCAGGTTAAGCCAAAATGGTGAAATCCCAGATTTAAGTTCGTACAGAATTTCTGTAACTGCTCAAAAATAGGGTGTGGCAGTCTAAATGGGAAATCCACAGGGCCTAGCTTTTGTTTTCAAAGGGATTTTTATAGCAAGACTTCGAACTCCAAACACCCCAAATTAATTAACTGTATGTATTAAAGTTTTGAAGATGATGCATTTACTTTTGCTGAGGCTAAACAGAATGTGCTCCCAGGACATCTATAATTTCAGATTCCTTTAATAGCATTATTTGAAATAAAAGCACAGATGATTCCTGAGACCCAGAAGTATTCACTGTTGCCTGAAAAACAGTGTTGTAAAAGGGTGTAAGCAGCAGGGCATTAACTCTCCTAAAAAGGTCTGAATTAACATGTGTTACCTGCTTCTGGATTTGCACATTTTTGCAGGGTGCTCCTGATTTTTCTCTTGGTCTTGCATTTTTTTAAAGGATTGGCCTAGAATGGCAGGGAAGTCAACCCAAGCCATTAGTCTGTAGTCAGCTGGGAGAGGCGGGGGGGCTGCCAACAAAGGGCTTTGCATTTGAAGTTGTTCAGCCTGTAGAAGAGAAGGCTCCAGTGAGACCTTATTGGTGCCTTTCAATATATAAAGGAGGTTTATAAAAGAGAGGGAGAGAGAGTTTTTACCAAGGCCTGTAGTGACAGGACAAGGGGCAATGATTTTAAACTGCAAGAGGGTAGATTAGACATAAGGAAGACATTTTTTATACTGAGGGTGGTGAGACACTGGAACAGGTTGCCCCTGTGGATACCCCATCCCTGGACATGGTCAAGGTCAGGTCGGACCTGGTCTGGTGAAAGATGTCCCTGCCCAAAGCAGGGGGGTTGTACAGGATGATCTTGAAAGGTCCCTTCCAACCCAAACCATTCTGTGGTTCTGAGATTTTGCTCCCTCTCCTGTGGAGATGCAGGGGTGTTTTCCTGTGCAGATGAATAACAGGACTTGTGGAAATGTGTGTGCTTACTGGAAGTAATAGAAAGTCATCTTTGGAAGGCCCTGGTCTCTGATCCCCAGGTGGTATTTTGCACAAGCTCCCTGATGCTAAAGGAAATGTAAATTTGTTGGGTTGCAGCTGCCTAAGGACTCCTCCAGCTGAGGGGAATCCTGATATAGTATACGTTACAGCAGCTGTAGTGGCTCCTGTGGCAGTGCTGTGCCGGGTTGCTGGATGGCATATATTCCAAATAGCCTGAAAAAACTCAGAAAAAAATGAGCAGTGAGACTGGGAGAGACACTGTTATGTTCTCCAGGCTTGGTGTGGGGATCTAGGGCAGTGCCGTGCACCTGAACAGTCCTGGCTTTGATGTGATGCTCCCTGGGAGTCCCCAGCCTTCAGCTCTCTAGCAGCGCAGGTGAGGGGACCGCCGGCATGTCAGCTGGCTTTTGTGGATGAGGTCACAGCTCCTGCAGCACCTGACAGAGGACAAATGCCACCAGCTCCTGGCTGGAGCTTGGGGCCACCCTGCCCCTGAGTGGCAGCCAGGCCCACTGGGACTGCGTCAACATCAGGCACTGGTTTCCACAGTGCATGAAGCAAACAGAAATTACTGCTGTTTGGAAAACTGTCCTGCAGTAAAAAATTTACCCAATCATTCTTAACATCACAATCTCGGAAGCCAGTCTTTGCTGGAATGAAGAGAGAGGCATTCATTTAATAAATTATGAGGAGCAGCCTGGCTCAATGCACAGCTTCTTAATAGTACTTGGCAGTGCTACTGCTTGTGATGATATCCTTAATGCATTTGCTACTGAATAAGTAATAGATTTTCCCGATGCAATTGCACATTCTTCTCAACTCATTTTTCTTGAATATTCAGGCATTAGCTTTCATATAGTAGGGTCTATTTCATTGAAATGACCAATCTTGTAGCCTATATTTCTTTTTGGTTTCTAGTAATTACCATGGTGTTATTTGATTGCGAGAGGAAAATTTAGTCCCTGATGCCGAGAAGCATTTGCGTAATGTTAAGCGCAAGCAAAGTCACATTGATCCTTACAGATATTTGTGTATGTTCAAGGGCTGTGCTGGATCCTTGCACATTAGGCTTGCTAATTTAAGAGGGACCTTTTTCATTCTTGGAATTGTTTTTTTATGTGGAGCCAGTTCTGCTTGACTGTGTATTATACAGGAAATTTCGGTCCTTGTGCAAATTAGGATTGCGGTATATCTTTTCTTTTGTTCGCTGTAAACAACTAGCTCCACTTGAGCATAAGTCAGGATTCTGCTCTCTGAGTAAGCTTCATCCCAGTAGTTGGGCAGAGGAGGAATCAGCGTTGCATCTTCTCCTTGTAGCCAACAGGTTGTTAGCTAGTGCCTTCATCTATATAGGAGATCTCAGTTCAAAATCTTCCTGTATCTAAAGAATTTGACCTATATCTCCCAAAGCCCAAGACACTGCACTAATACCTGGAGCCTTCCAGGTGAATGTCCTAAGTTACTGAGCAGAAGGAAGTGGTGGTTTCCTCTGCACACTTCCTTGGCAGTGCAGGGGGATTGGTGCATGGAGAGCACACCCCCTGGTTTGAGCCTGGCAAATTAAATCGGCAGATTCACAGCATTTCGTGGCTCATGATGGGGCCTAGGCATGTACTAGGTACCTAGCAACTCAGTGTTGTGGGCTTTTGGACAGTGGTGCAAACACTTGAGCCGTGGTGTTACGTGAAGACATCTGAGCCATTGCTTGAATACATTAAATTGGTCTTGGAAGCAGCCTAGACATGATACTGTGGCATTTCACTCTGCTTCTTTTTGGCCTTCTTGGAGAAGCATCATATATTGGCCTGGGAGTCCCCACACTTTGATGTGTGTCTTCCATTTCCAAGCTTACCTTACTTACAGATAGCTATTATAAATAGCATATGGCATTACTATAGCATACCATTATGCACCTACAGGGTTACTTGTCACTTGAGGGTTGGCTTTGTGAATGTCAGTGACATCTCAGCAGTGTATCTAAGCATCCAAAGCCCCTTAGAAAGCTAGTTTTCCTGCTTCTAAACACCTTTCATTCATTCTTTCAATAGGCAGGAGAGCTCTTGAAGTGAAAAATATAGTTATTTGCACTCTACAAGCAAGAAGTTTAGTGATTGCCAAAGTCAGCTTTAAGAATCAGGAAAGTTTTGGTCCCTTGTGTAAAACCTCAGACAAAACTACTCCCTTTGATTCTGTTCTCTTGTGCCGTTCTTTTATGTTGGAGCTGACTGATGCCTACAAGGAAAAGCATTCAGCTAACTTGGGCTCTAAGAGCTAGCAAGGGAGCATCTTCACATTCTGTATAAATGTGCATCCCATTTGTCTGCTGATGAATTATTTAAACCTCTGCTATTTATGGAAGCTGTCAGCATGCTTTGTTCTGCTGCTTTGTCAGGAAAAGCAAAGGAATCTGACTGAAGTGACCAGCTAAGGGTTAAAATCTATTATCAATAGTTGCACTGCACTTGGTTGTGTTTTTCTCAGCATTTGGCAGTCCTCAGAGATATTACCTGTTACTAGAAATAAAACACATGCTGTCAGGATAGCTGTTCTTCATTTGTCTGGCAAAATGAGCCATTTTTTATTTTACTTTAAAAATCTGTATTATTAAGGCTTGTGTGTGTATTTGGGCTCTCAGCACAGACAGCTTTTACACTAGTCTCATGTTGCTGTTCCTCCATGTGGTATTTGTACTCAGAGATGGATTTCACATAGTAATGCTGAAAGCTCCCACGCACCATAGAGAAATGCGGACTGGGCTGCTACTGAGCTGTCAGGCAGACCTGGTGCTGCTCAGAAGCTAGTGAGCAGAGGAGGGTTAGGAAATGGTTGGTGTGTTATTTTGGTGACTCCAGATCTCCTGTGCTCGGGGTCACAACCTCTCTCCAAGCCCCGAAGCCACCATCTGCGACAGAGGTTGGCTTAGGGTAGACATGCAGCCTTCTCTTTCAAGCACTCCTGCTGCCATGCAGCCACACAACCATGCAGAGGAACAGATCTAGCCAAAAAGCATCCGGGGGAGGGGAAAAAAAAAAAAAGAGATTTCTCAGTGTGCAAGCATTACTGACAGCACAAGGGCGCATACAGGAAAACATGGTAGGGGAGAGGATGAAACTACCTTTTTTGATGGTAGCAGCCTCCATTAAGCCAGTTTAAAGTGGTTATGGAACTGACCCACTGAGAGACGATATAGTTGTCTTTTATGTTGTCCCCATGTAGCTTAAAAGTGGTCCTGTAGATAAAAGTATGCTTAAATGTTTGCTTTTTTATTAATAAAAGTCTACATGCCATTAAAAAACAACATCAATAATTCATCTGGAAATATTTCACAGAGAGAAGAATGCCTATATAAATAGATATAGATATAGATATCAGTATCTGTATATCCATATATATCACTTAGTGTGTGCAATAATCATCAAGTAATCTTGCCAAAGGATTGGAAAGTGTTTTGCAAAGATTAATCAGTTAATTTTTGGGAGTATTCACTATCTTGGTTTTACAGAGAGGTCAACTGAGCATGTGTAGAGTGTATTTAAGAGTCTCACCCAAAGACAACTGAGTCAAAGAAAATTCTTCCACTAACTTCCCTGGACTTGCCTGGGACCAAATAATAAGTCAATAGCAGAGCAAAGGACTGACTGAATTGTCCAGATTTCCTACTTATATTTTCTAGTCCCTAGGTGCCTCCCTTTTGTGTGTGCCATTTGTAGAATGCTGGTGTTACAGTGACTATTACTTCTGATGAAGGTCATCTTAGCTTCTTAAAATAAGCCCCCCCCCCCTTTTTTTTTTTAAAAAGGCACATAACAATAATAACTTTTCCCTGAGATGAAATTCAGTCTGAGGATGGTTACAACAGCCTTAAATTAGCATAGCCATTTCTTCCTAAGATAAGGAATGCCAAAAAAGCACTTTTGTGGTTTTGCATTATGTGCTTAGCACTTCTCTCAAATAACATAAAGTGGCTTCGAAAATGTAATTGATAGCCTGAACTCAGCTCTTCTAGTATTGAAATAATATAGTCTGCAAGTGAATCAAGGAGGAATATTCCCTGCTGGGAAAACACTTCCCCCCACACGAGGCAAAGGTTCCCATGGATCGCAGTGTAGCACTCCCCAGGCAGCATTAAGCAACCACTGCAGCACGTTGCAACAGCCTCTGTTAAAACTTTCAATCGTAGTTATGGTATTTACCAGGGTGGGAAGGGTATTTGTGAGCAGTTCTCAGCACAACAGTGTACAGAACTTGTTGGCTTCCACACTTGCATTTGAAGATGGTGAGCACAGGTGTTAGGGTTGCAATATGTGCCCAAGGGACAGGGCTATCACAGCCATCTTCAGGGTCACCACAATGCAAAGCTCATTGTGCCTAACAGCTTCATACCCCCGTGTGTCGCACTGTGCAATTGCGTGTGAACTCACCTCAGCAGCAATGCGAGTATGCCTACAGTCTGAGAAACAGTTTTTTTCTGTCGGTTCTTACATAGACGGTATCTTGCCTCTTTTATGGGACCCTCCCTGCTCTTAGCCTGGGACAGAGAATTTGTTTACAAAATAAATAAATAACTCAAAAGCAAAGAGCAGAACTGTGTAAGTGGAAGGTTTCACTCACTTATGAACACCAAACTGTTGCTCTGTGATGGTGAGACAAGGAACTGGAAGACCAGACTGTTCAGCTTTTTTCCTGACTCTTTCAGTGACAATTTCTGTGACCTTTAGGGACTCCCTATTATTTCCAAACATACATGCCTGAAGTTAGGTCCAACAGGAGCTGAGTCAAGGCTTACTGAAATGAAAGAAAGTTCCCGTGTGTTTCAGTTGGTGATGGAGCAGACTTTTTTATCCTTATTTCTGAAGTGCAAGCTGAAGACAGAAAGCAGGACACGCATTTTTGTGCCTACCTGTAGATCCAGGCACTTAACTTGATTAGCTAAATCCAAGAAAAAAATCTTTGAGATTTTATATACTTTTTAGTAAAATAGAGAGGAAAATTATCTAAAGTACTGGGGGAGATGTGGAATTTAATCATGTGAATCCAGAATGCCATTTGCTTGTATGTTTGATCTCATGGAAACCGGTATTGTTTCGTATCTTCAGGGGACTTGCTTCTCATTTATTCTGGCAGAATACAAAGAGTAGAATCATCAGACTATATGAAAGGTTCTAATTTGGGGGTTTGGCTTACTCAGTGTGAACAAGGGGGCAGAATGTGACATCTGGTAATTGATAACTTAATTTGCACTATGCCATTTCTCAGAGCTATGGTTGTTTTAAAACACCTTATATTCATAGCTACCCTCAACTGCAAGTTTTAATGTAACATGAATGACCCTCGCAGCTGCTTTTGTAAAGCAGTTGAGCATCCCTGAAATGGAAATATTAGAAAGGTTTTTTTAACAGTGGCAGGAAATAATTCATGCCAAAGAGATGCTTCTGGGTTTCTTGCTGTTGTTTTGCATATCCAGTGCAGAGTGGTCACCTCACATTTGGGCCGGATTTGCAAGCAAACTGAATATATAGTGAAATGATATAAAGACATAGGCTTCATCCTCCTACCTGTCATCAAACCCTGGGGATACGGTTGCAGAAATGAATGAGAATGATGCAACTTGTAATAATAAAGTGATAGCAGTGGGGGAAAAACAGAACCAAACACATGACAGACCTGTAATAAAATAAGCTCATAGTTTGGGAGAACCGAACAAATGTGTTTGGAATAGAGGATGGTGTGGTAAGTGAAGAGAGGGAGTGGGAGTGGGTGAAGGGGAATGCATGCTTTGGTCACCCAGAGCTGTATCATCCCGGTTCGCCTTTGCTTGTCACTGATCTGCCCTTTTCACACACGGGATCCGCTTTTTTTGTGCAGCGGTCAGGATAATATGTGTTGAAGAGTCTGTTAACAAGAGAGATTTGTGCACCTAATTACTTCTGCGCTGCACTAAGTGTTTGCCCACAGTGTCAGTGCCCCCCGACCTGTTTTCTAATTAAAACTCACGCTCTTTGTCTGCGCGTGCTTTTGTGAGCCTCTTCCCCCTCCAACCCTCTCTTCCCCAAATTCTCTTTCATTCATATGAAACAAGAGCTCAGGAAGCACAGTGACACCAAGCACATTAAGTACTGACATGCTGTAGCTCTCCGGGGAGCACAGATGGGGGCTTCAGCTGCAGCAGGTGCCGAGAAGACAGATCCCAACTCAGCCAGAGAATTATTGTGCATCATCTGTATGGGCCTATTGTTTAGATGCATCCAGCATGGTCACACGCTACGCGGGGCAGCGGTGATGCCAAGGGGGGCTAATTCAATCACTGCTTTTAATTTAGGAAATGAAAAGGATGTTCTCCCATCACTCCCTTCCCAGCATGCAGCACATGCAGTTTTCATGACAGACTTCACAGTCTGCCTGTGTTTGCAGGAGTGGGGGGAGAAAGGGGTGACGAGCTGATTAGTATGCTTACAAATATATTTTCTATCTGCTTTCTAAGGGATCTCTGTTCATTTTGTTGTGGCTAAAGAAAAGGGTCAGGCAGTGAGGTTCAAACTACTGCCCCGCAAGCTGTCATCCAAACTGCATTTTTGGCTCTGTTAATGAAATGCTGTGTTGCATGCAGTGCTGGCCAGCCATCGTGCGCTAGGCACAGCAAACAGCAGAGATGGGATTTTGCGGCTGTAATTGACAGAGTTCCTTGGACAAATTATGAAAATGGTCCGCAGCGTGTCTGTCCTGCAGTCCTCAGGGCATCTAGGCATGTCACAGTTATGCTCCTGGCCCTAAGCAAACAGGCCTGGTTTAAACCAGAGGCTCTCTGATCAGCTCTTCTACAAATTGGCAAATTTGTATGTAAAATAAGAACAGAAAAATCAATTCATCCATCTGCATCTCTGGAGATGCATGTGAACTCTATGCTTTTGAAGCTCCTCACAACCACAGTGTTTTCAGTCCACTCAGTGGCCAAAAGCTGAGTGGGCGACAGAAAACGTGCTTTCTAGGCCAAGCTTCAGGTTCCAGGACTTCTACTAGTACAGACTGGAAAAGAAAGGCTAATAGATTATATTGCCTTATTGGACCCCTTTTGTGTGAGATGAGGGAAAGAGGGTTAAAAAATTTCAAGCTTGAGAGGGAAGGGGGTGCTGCCAGCATGGGGAGTGGGAGGTATCAGGGCAGGTGAGTTACATTCCTGCTAGGACAGGGAATCACAGGTGTCCATGAGGAAACAACAGAAGGGGCAAAAATCAGGTGAAGGTGTAGTTACAAGAAGTCAGTACAGAGATTCTATTTCAGAGATGGTAATATTAACATTGGTATTAAGTAGTTACATTTATTAAAAGCTGCAGGAGAAAATAGTATCATTAAAGAACATTTTTTTTTCCCCCATAAACTACATTACTGTGAATCTGCTGTTTGTGAATGTCTGTCTTCAATTTTTATTTGGAAACCTTAATGATCAAAGTGACAATTAAAAAAGATGCGACACTGGAAGAGTGGAGACACTAGTAAATCAGTGCTTCTGAAAAAAAGTCTTTAACTCAGCTGGCCCATACTCTAATAGGATACAGGGGTGTACTTAGCTTATATGGCAGGGCTGTGCCAGAGAAGAGAAAAGTGTAAATTCCCCAAGTATTAAGCTATTCTATATAGGTTCTAGAATAGTGTTTTAGAGAGTTTACTTAATCTTGTGACTCTCTTTTAACCCTGGGCTGCTATTCTTTTATGGGTTCGTGGCATCAAAGTAACAGCACTTGGCCTATGTTAAGATGTTAAGCTTCCCACTTCCCACTGGCGCTGCCCTAATTATAGCTGTTAAAGCATTTGGGGAAGAAAGGGCAGAGGAAGGAAAGGGGAAGAAAGTAAGCGATTTAGCTGAATTTATGCCATGAACACCAGTGGTCCTGCAGTTCTCTCCTCAGTGCTGGAGGAAGGAGGTGTGTTAGCCTGGGATGGGGAGGAGGTCCCCTTGCTTCTCTGCTGCCCAGCCCATCCTTTCCTCTGCCAGGACACAGACCTCCTCGATTGCATGACCTCTTTGAACAGCAGGAGCCAAAAGAAGCTGTCCTAATGTTGTGCTCGCTTTTAGGATTGCACTAACGCTAGCCAAGGGCCACAGTCCTGGCCCGTGCCCAGCACAGCCAAAGCAATCGCCCAACTCCCCTCCTTTCTGCAGCAGCAAAGCTAGCAAAACCATTCCCTTTCTGACACAGAAGTAATGCTTTTCCCCACCGACCCCTTTGGAATGGAGATGGAATTTGGACATTTGCTTGGATGGCCAGCATAAAATCTGCACACACGTGGCTGCCAGCAGGGACATTTTACATCTGTTGGATGAGGTATGGCTGCAGGGCTGCCGATGCTGTATTTCTCCTGGCGACATTCCCTTTATTTACAGACATTAATGCCATGATGGCCTGGCATCCGTGACTGATCTCACTCACTTGGGTACATCCTTCTCTACCTTAGGATTCATGGTCCGTTCAGAGAAAGCGTGCCTGCAGTTTGCCAGCTGTCAGGACTTCAGCTGCTAGCAGGAGGAGACCTTGGTCCCACTGCTTTTTTAAGCAAAGTCATTTAGGGTATTAATCCCAGCACTACTACCTTTTTAATCACCTCCTGCAGCTGACTTGATCACAATACAGTGTGACTTCCGTATTTCCAGTTTAAATACAGTATTTAAATGTTCTCCCATTTAAACACAGTATCTCCATAATTAGTCATGTTATGAAAGTTTCAAAATCTTATTCTAATCCGGAATTATAATTCCCAATACATGTTTGCACTGGTCATCTCTATAAATTTCCCTCTGCAGTTGAAGTATCACTGTCATTAATACTCCTTATCACCATGTTCCCTGATCATGGCCTGAGTAAGTATAAATTGATGTTAATAAATGCATCCCATGGTATACTCTTAAAAGATGACACCAAACTGAGTGGTGCGGTTGACACACCAGAAGGACGGGATGTCATCCAAAGAGACCTGGACAGGCTGGAGAGATGGGCCTGTGTGAACCTCATGAGGTTCAACAAGGCCAAGTGC
>BOSO01020389.1:0-10129 GCA_018403395.1 Gorsachius goisagi | reverse complement strand
TCCATTTACCACGACTCTCTGGGCTCGGCCATCCAGCCCGTTTTTAACCCATCGAAGACTATACACATCTAGGCCATGAATTGCCAGCTTCTCCAGGAGAATGCTATGGGAGACTGTGTCGAAGGCTTTGCAGAAGTCCAGGTAGACGAGCACATGTTCTGTTCCTGATTACCCCCAGTACTGCTTGCTGTGCTCATGCTAATTAAATAAAATGCCTTTTTTTTCTTTTTTAGTTTTTGCTATTTAATTCTTTCCTATTAGTTGATTTATACATTTTTTTTAAGTTCAGATGTGAAAAAGAGGGGGGAGATGGAATATTTCCAAGCTGATGAAGGGATTAATTACAATATTTAAAAATCCTGACCTTTTTGTCCCTTATTTCAAATACATTTCTAAAACTATAAGGAAATGGCTTAAGATAACCAGGTTTTACAGCATTTTCTCTTTTTTGCTCCCTGTGGTTCTTCAGTGAGATGCTTGGCTGTCTTAACAAACACAGGATATGGTTTATCCCATTTTTGAACCACAAGAATATTTGAATTCTCTTTCTTTTCAGATTGCAGATGGGAAGGGGTTTTGCTTGCCATGGAGAAGCTCACTGAATTTTATTCTGGATGTGTGAAAAGAACAAGTTGGCAATACCAATTATTTGTCATTTGTAAATGATTCATTAGGGACTAGTATATCATGTTGCATCTATATGCATTAGGTAGGTAGTGCAGCCTCACAAGTAATATGAATTATGAGTTAAAATATCAGCGCTTTTTGGTGTCCTCATAAATCTGTCTTTTATTTCACACAAACAAGAGACACCAGAGACCTGACAGCCCCTCTGTGGCTTCTTACCCCTACCACCCACAGCAGCTTACGCTCCCTTCCACAGAAAGTGGCTCATGAAACAGCAGGGCGATGCACACAGTTAAACAAAAGAGTAATGGATATGCCACCAGGTGGAACAGGGCTGGATGTGTGCGGCTGCCAGTGTGTGCATGTGTAAGCAGTTATGGGAAAGAAGGAGCTTTCTCAGTCTTTGCTGCATATTTTACGTCCTTCATTTTGCGTCTTGCGTATTTCTGAGCATGTGACACTTAAAAGCTACTGCAGAATCCTCTTTGCTAAATTGATGAAAACTGGCCTTATAATGGGACAGAATATCAAAACTAGCACTGACTAGCAAAGGAAGTTGCCAGATTCCTTAGATGAACTACAGCATAAGCAAAAAAATGTGATTGCCTCTCATTTGATTAATTGTAGTGGCAACAAAAGCCCAAAATACCATTTATATTGTCAAGTGATTCCCAGATGAATAACTTTTCTTTCATCTAAATAGCACACAGTCACAATAAATGTCAGGGGATAATGGATGCATCTAGATTTTCAACCAGACAGACTGCTTGACAGTGGTTTAGAACTGCAGGAAATATCCTACTGAACAGGAATAAGAACAGCAAAGGTGCTTTCCTGTACTTCTGAATTTGGCTGACGGTCTACCCCAACATGTGTTGCTGAGGACTGCTACCCTGGCACTGCCTTAAAGCTTTACAGCATCTCCCGCCGTAAGACTTTGCTTGCAGCTGCTTGAAATTTTGTTAAATTTTTTGGGCTGTGATTTTCCAACAGTTCAACCAATCTCAAATGTTAAAAGGTAAAATAAAAGATTTGCTTTTGTCAGTTAAAAAAAAAAGAAAAAATCCAACAGCTTCTTTAACAAGCACTGAAATTCCGTCCGAATTTACTATGGGGATGAGGCCTGCAACGTGTCTGCCAAGGAGCCATGAGATACTGGGCATGGAGACCATGACCGTCACCCCTGAGCAAGGAAGTTGTAGGAGGTCCGTGGGGAAGCAGAGATATCTGCCACAGAGATCACTCCTTCCAGAGCGAGCCAGTGGCCCCAGCACATGCTGTGAACTCACTGGCAAAGCATCCCCGCACCCGTAGCACTGGGCTACAGGGGGGGTGAGAACCCCTTCTTGCCACCCAGTTACTGCAAGGACTATGCAATGACTCAGCACAACCCAAGCCACGAGCAGCCACCACGAGGCTGTCCCTGCTCTGCTGCTGGGTGCAAACCCCAGGCTGTGTTTCAGCTTGAAAAAGATGGAAAATTCTGCCCACAGGAACAGCATTAGCATGCACCGTCTGCAAACTTAAGCTCTTGAAAAGCATAACCTTGTTTTGTTCCCTTTGTATAGACATGTGAAGGCAGCTTCTAAAGGCAGGAGCAAACACCATTTTCCCATGGGCTACTTTTCTATTCAGTAACAGGATGAACTTGTTTTAGGAATGAATCAGGTTCATGTGGTAAATGAAAATCATGTACTAAATGAAGGGGGGGATTGAGAGAAGGCAGAAGACTCTTTCATCAACTTAAAGTATTAGGCTTGATTTCCAGCTTTGAGCAGTCATATGTGGTACCGAAGTAACGAAGCTGTGATTTGATGTATGAATTCTATACAGTATTATAATGTTATGTAAACTGAAGTAGCTAGGCCAAGCTGAGGTCCCACAGTTAATGGTTTGGCCCATCTCTCTCTGTCTCAGTTGTATATAGTTTTGTGGGACTAACAGCGTCCTCATGTCTCATAGGAGAGTTACAAAACAAAATTGATTAATTTGAATGAGGCTTAGTAAAGAAAGCTTGCTCACCATCTCACCAGTGAAGAAGAACAGAATACTGAGAAGCTACTCACTATCAGAGCACAGTCCATCCCCTGCACTGAAAGAGAGGGAGAGCTCCTGTAAAAGGCAGGTGGTTATGTGGTGACATAATTAAAGGCTTTGTCCTAAGGAATGTCTAAAAAGAAGTCAGAACTACAGATGTATAAGCAGTCTTACTTTGGGCATGTCCTATTTCAGAATGCCAGATTTGGGGCTAGATGGTACCAAGCGACATTAGTGTAGTTTTTAATGTTCAAGATCATGTCTCTTTCTGCTCAGTGCCACAGGTCCCCACTCGTGCTATAGGATCCTTCCCTTGAAGCAATAGTTTGAAACATCTCTTCAGAAAGGCACCTAAATCCATTAGAAGTTAGATCAACAACCCAAATTTTATATGTATGCTTAATATCTGAAGCTGCCATTAACTTCAGGAGAAGATGAGAACTGAAACCCACTTATTTTTTTCTTTCTTTAAATGTCAAAATAAGAACTTAGTGCTTAGTTTTAGGAAAATATTTGCAAATGTTGGTGTTGGTATACGATGTGTCAGCCTCCTCACCTGCCAAATGGGGAGGACAGTGCTACATCCCACACAGACATGCTACAGACAGACTGAATTCACGACTATTTTATGCTCTGTGAAGTTCTAGGAGAGGAGTGCTCATAGCCTTCCAGAAGCCAGCGTTTGCAGAGCTCAAGTGTCTTGTACCAGGCTGAATAATGACATAAATCCCAGAGGCAGAAAGGACTTGGGACTACGCTGTTTAAGTGTGAACACAGTATTTTGTAAGATGCCATGTCATCAGTTTAAAAAATCTTGGACGTACTTGTAAGAAAGAATGCAGATATTCATGAGGCTTAAATCTGTCTTGAGTAACTTCAGCGGTTGAGTAGGCATGAGAAGGCAAGTTTGTTTACTCCCTCTTACATTTTCCAATAAAAGCGCTACTTACTGATAATCAAAAGGTGGACTCATGTCTCTTAGTTATCGGATTAAGACCGGCAACTACTTTTTCTGCATGGCTTGAGGTGATCGTCAATGATGAAGAATGACCATACGAATCATTAATGACTGGATATTGTCTTATAAATATCAGGCTTTCGGTCTAAGTGCAAAATCTTTCTTTTCTCCCAGGGAACCAGCTTTACACTCTTTCTTTCTGTAGGGCAAACATGTTTTGGTCTTGGTTGAAAAACACTGAATTACATATTTCTAGGAAAAGATACAGTAAAAAATACAACTTCTTTATGGGCTTATGCAGGGCTTTCCTGTCAAAATAAAGGAAATAAATCAAACCTAGTCTTCTATTAAAGACTATTTTTCTTTGTCTGAACCTGGTTAAATGTGTATTAGCCACTCATGGCAGTTATGAATTGCCCGTAAGGGAATTGCCTTTTGGAAAATTTAGCAAAACTGGCCTGACTGGATGATTAGCGTCAGGCATTAGCTCACTACATCAGGTGTTCAGTCTTAATCAGGCAACATGGAAAGCCTGCATGCTGCATCTCTAAGTGTAGTTGCTTTAGCAGAGAAGAAAACATGACTAAAGGCCTTAGGGAAAATGCTCATAACTGGAGAACCCTCTCCCTTTTCTTCTTTAGCTCAAGCGGTACATAACGTGCCCAACAGCCACCATACAATTTCTGTATATACCTGACGGTCTGCAGGAGGCTTATTTTCTGCAGTATGGTAAAATAAATAATAAAATAAAAATGTCAGTGCCTGAGTGGACCTTTCCTGGTAGGGAGTGATACAAGTTTCCTTTGAAGTGTTCTACAGATGCAGTGATACTTTCAAATCTGGGTTAAAGAAGAAAAAGACTTTTTGCCACTATATCCTATAACTTCTATATTAGAAGCTGGACCCTGAGTTCTCTGTCCTGGTCACTTCACATTAATGATCCTTGTGAAATTTGGGTGTTTAGGCACCACTTAAAATTTTTTAAAAAGAGTTCAGATTTTCTCAAAAGAGCAGGAGACGGAGAAATCCTTGGCATAGTGTTATAACAACAACACTACGAGGTTTCTCGTTTCTTGATACCCTCCTAAGCATTACTCTTAGCCTTTGGCTAGACTGAGCCTAAAGCATGAGGAGAATCTTGAAATAACTTATAACATTTCAGCTATTAAGTTTGGGGACTGTTACATCTCTTTCAAGAATTAGCTCTTCTTGCTGAGAGATGCACTTGCCCTGACGGTGCTTCTTCTCTTTTGTGTTTTGCTTCTGTTGTCTTTTCCAGTGTGATCCACTGTGACAGTGGGTACAAACCCAAAGAAAATCCTCAGCTGACAGGGATGTCTGAGCTTGGCTCATCAGGGACAAGACATAAAGGTCTAATAGACAGAGTGCACCACTTCTGCCATTCAGCCCAGTCAGAACTCTGGATTTTCATGATCTAGCCAGGATTTCATGTATGTCAGAGTGAAACAACTCACGAGAGTCATTCATGCAATCTCTCTCCTTTTGTTTGTATCACTGTGCGCCATTGGGTATTGGAGCCATTGCTCTCCCTTCCCAAAGGGGACAGTAGACAGCAGACAGCAGACCACCCGCTGGCTCCCATGCCCTCAGGGACAAGCATTAGTTCTGACTTCAGCTTGCATTTCATTTAGAGTCCAGATAAAAATGCATCAGTGGAGACCCCTGGAGCAAGCAAACAAAATAACCAGAGTCCCGCAAACCCCTGGCAGGCATCTTACCCCCGGGGAAGGAGAGAAACCACTGCGAAGAGCCAGGGCTGTCACTTGGGGGGTGCTGGAGGCAATGAGAAGCTGAGGCTGGGCAAGCTTCAGGCTGTCCCCAACATGGCAGCAAGTCCTACACTCATGCAGACACCCTGGCCTGAGTCCCTTGGACAAGGACAGTGAGGGGGAACTGCCTGTTCTTGCTGTTTTCAAAGCTCTTTGTCCCAAACTGGTCCCACATGTGTCTTGGTTGCATTGGTGAACAGACCTGTGGTCTCGAAGGGCCCGAGAGGGCTCTGTCTGCCCTGACGTCCCCAGGCACAGTGCCAGCACACGGGGGACCCTCTTGTGGGACCTGCCTGGCCTCTGTAAAACAGTGCTCCCAGGGGCACCTGTCAACGCTGAGAAGGCTTTGCACAGAAAAGTGCCTTTCTCCCCCATTTCTTCATTCAGGCTTGCTTCTTTGTGTCACAGGTGAAAAGTTATTGGTGACAGGAAGATGAGGCATGTAGGCAAGGGAAAGTCCTGGCAATCGAGCTGGGGAATAGAGGTCAAAAGGTAAATACTGCTTGCTGTAGTGTTTTCTGCCAGCTGTGTGTTGTTCATGCTGCCGTGAACAGAGGTGCTGAGGCTCCCAGCAGCCAGCAGAGCTTGGAGAGTTCTAACTGCAGAAGGAAAACACATACAACAGAAATGTCTCGAAGCAGTGTGCTGTGCAAGGAAGTTCGACCCCTCCCTGGGTCCTGATCTTGCTCTGGCACTGCACAGTCTTTCACGGGCCGGGTGTGCTTCGCATTGAAGATGATGGTGCCTATCTTGAAAAACCGCAATAAGAAGAAAAAGGCTTTGAGTGTTTTGTAAGTGGTGGTAACAATGTGGGAAAAGGTCTGTGCACAGCAGCCACCAAAGATGATGATACCTATCTCAAAAAACCAGCAGTAAGGATAAAAAGGCTCTGAGGGTTTTGCAAGCGGTGGTATTTGCAAGCGGTGCACAATGCAGCCCCGCATTGTGCTGGAGCTGGGACTCAAAGCCTGGATCTTGCTAAGAAAATTATTTCCCCTTAGACCTGCTGGCATTTCTGTCCTCCTGGGGTTAACTGCGCTGTGGATTGTGGCCTTATTTGATGATTTATATGACTGCAGCACCTGAGCCAGCCCCAGCTGATGTGTCTGTCGTGTCTCATCTTTGAGCGGTCTTTTTATTCCACAAGCTTTCACAGACCTCCAAAATCTTCATTTAGCACTAATCATGAAGTAACTGGAAACAAGAAGGAAAATGAGGGGTCTCAGCCAAAACTATCAAACTAAATAGTGCCACCTCCTCAGCTACAGCATATAAGCTGCAGAATAAAAGGGCGATGGAAATCCTCATCTCCTTATACAACCCTCTCTTGTGTCTGGACCTGAAATGGAGGGAAAGGCAGGCTGGTGTCTAAAGTGTCTAAAGGATTTACATGGCCAGTTTTTACTTGTGTTGATTGTAAACTGGCACCTAGCTCCCTTATGCAGCTTTGAAATAGCCCTGGGTGGATGAAATGTCCCAAAGTCTCTACAGGAGTCAATAGCTGAACTGGGGCCAGGCTGTGGGGCCAGGCTGTGGTGCACCAAGTTTGTTCCCAACAGCATGACTCCTGCCAGACTGCCCTTACAAGCACCGGGTCCAATGGGTCTGTGCAAATCCTGCTGCTAGGGACAACAGGAGGACAAAACTTTCTTATCGTGTGTTTTTTAAAGTGGACAACCATACTGCCCAAGGGCAAAGAGCGTGATGGAGGGGAGGAGAAGCAGCAAAGCCACCTCTCGAAAAGGGAAATAGACCTCAGAAGGAAAATCTCTTGGCACTGCTAGGGAATTACAGCCTGACAGGCACCTCCACCCTGCAGTAGTGCCAAGGCTGGTAAAGGCACCGCACAAAATGGTAAGAATAACAAGCAGCGGCAGTAAACCCGGAGATAAGCTGAAGATCCTCACAACTGCAAAACAGAGCTTCAGGTGGGAAATGCACCTTTAGGAAACTCAAAAGTTAATAGCACAGGTATTGGACCATCTCCTCAAGGAAAATAACATAATTCAGGACTTACACTGATTCATACACATTGAGGCTCTCAGCACTTAGAGGTTTCAGTTTCTAAATTAACATTGCACAGATGCACATGAAAAATCTGGCACAGTTAAAAACATTGCCAGGTATTCCAGGCATTATTTTTAAGCAGAAAAAAAAACACCCAAAAGAACACCACCACCCCCAAAATTGTCAAGGTACCTGCCAAAGTAAAATACAGTTGAATTGTTTTGCTTAAGTGTTCAAGCAACACATATATAATATATCCCAGGAAAACACATTATTCTTTGGGGAAGGAGGCAAAGAACTAAGACACCTATTTGTCAGTGGTTTTTTAAGTCTAAAAGGCACATTAAAAACCTCCTATACTATAAGTTTCTGAAAACATTGCTCAGATTCAGCTTCCATGAGAGCCATTCTTCCCAGTGATGGTATTTAAGCATTTTGCTTTGATAATTTTGCAGTCTGCCTATTCTAGTGCAGCTAAAGAGCGAAGGGCCAACTTTTTGGGTCCGTCCAAATGCAAATCGCAGGAGCTGATGGGACTTTGTCAGAGGAGAGGCTTTAGCTGAAGTCTTTAGGGATACACCGCTGGCTACAGAGCACAGCCCTGCCTGCCTTTCTTGTTAGAGAGTTAAAAGCAAGTTGTTCTCTCCCTTCCGCTCTTTCTCTTTCCCTGTGTTACTAAGGACAGCAAAGGCTACGGCGAGCCCTCTGTGCCACTCCGCCCTCCCAGCACCAGCAGCTCGGGGAGCAGCAGGTGTGATGTTTCCCCTGGACACGTGTGCAGGGGCTGCCCGCGCACCACAGACATTTGGCAGCACGTGCTGCTGGGCATTCAGGAAAGCAATGGTTTATCACCCCCCAAATTAGGGCCGTAGGATTGACAGGTCTGCTCAGCTGTAGTGGGGGAGACCGGCCTCACCTCAGCCTTCATGCAGTCTATTGGAGCTGGGGAAACAGCTCTTGTTAAAATACTGACTTCTTTCGAGGCCCTCCACAGCACTGAAACCCCACATCTCTAGGTGGTACCTGTAAGGAAAACATGCTCTTGGTGCACTGCAAAGACACCCTGTGCAAGGGACACGGGGAGCCAGAGGGAGCCGACCAGGGACTTGTCTGCCCTGAGCCAGTCCCCCAGGCACCGCCTTTCCGGGAAGGAGGTCTCGCAGATCCCTGCTCCTGCTACAGACTCAGAGCAGGACAGGGAGGTAGAGTCCCACACACCATACCGTGGCGTGGGTTGGGGGATGCATCTCATGCCACCTACATCTTGCATGGTGTGCAATAAATAAGTGGGTGTATTGAATGTCATAGATGCATACCACTCCTATACTCTTATCTGTCTGCACTGGTATCTGCCAGCTGCTTCTCCACCTACCTAGAGGCCTTTCGGTTATGGAAACCCACAACTCACAATGATATTTTACTTCTGTAGAGATATACTGCTTACTCCCACCTTTGAAACGGAGTAGATAACAGATGCTCTTTCTTGGTACCAAAGAGTGACCTGCTCTCTCAGGTGGGGAGGAGTTCTCCTGGGTGTGATTTACTGACAACTGGAAGCTGAATTAGCAAAGGCAAAGAATACCTTGCTTGTTTTCTGAGTTGGATAGGATTTACCCGTCTCACTGGAAATGGCAACCAGTCACTCCTGCTCTCATCTACCATCTCTGGGAACTTGCAGGGTATGCTAAAATGTTGGCCCAGGTCCAGATATGGGGCCTGTGGTAGTACCACGCACTTGGCTGCGTGACGTTCCTTATCTCCCTTTTTGCTAATAACCCTGTTGGAAACCTTACGCAGATAGAAATAGGCCTTGATATTCGCTACAGTCTGCTTCTCCTTCCCAGTGATTTGCAGACAGGTACTTGCCAAGTGTCTAGTGACTCATTTATTTGGGAAAAAACCCCACCACAACAATACAATCTGCAAAACCACGCTTTTCCCACTCCCATGTAAGAAACATTTTTAACAGCCGCTCAGACCTTGTGTAGAACAGCTATTGGCAACCCACTTCTCTGTTCTTCCCTAAAGAGTGATGAATACAACTTCAGGGACTCAACTGCCACTGCCTTTTGCTTCTGGTAGCCACTTACTCCATGCAAAGTGGATGTGACACACTAGCTTGGGTCCAGAGACCTGGCTTACTGAGCAGAGCTTGAGCAGGTAGGCATGGACCGGGCTGGCAGAGACGTCAACACTCTGGGCTTGGCTGGAGGCTGGAGACTAAAGCTCAAGTATGTTAAGCTGCTTTGCTGCTCTGCAGTCCTGGACCAGTCATCCATTTACCCAGTGTAAAGTTATTTTCAATGGGATCTTTTGGCAGCTTGTGAATATTATGGTCATTTAATCTGACCCCCTGCATAGCAGAAGCCTAACAATTCTACCCTGTGAATTCTTCACTGAAGACTTAAAGAAAATTTGCTTAAATCTCCCAACCATCTGCTGCAGTACTCAACTATCTTGACAATTTAGATTTGCTTATTTCTAATTTAAAGCTTTCATACTTGTGCCTCCCCAAGCCTTGGATTTTGTTATGCCTTTTCTTAGGTTAGATTAAGAGAAATGCAGCTGAAGGCATATAAGTCCATTCCCTTTACACCTGTTATCTGCCCTTGGGGCTGAGGCCAAAGGACTCTAAAAAGACTCTACAGCACCAGAGTAGTCTTGTGCTCTTAGTAAATTTGCAGATGACACCAAACTGGGTGGGAGCGTT
>BOSO01020386.1:0-10198 GCA_018403395.1 Gorsachius goisagi | reverse complement strand
CAACCCAAAACATTCTATGATTCTATGATTCTATGAAGTTGTGCTGCACAGTGTCCCACTTCTAACTCACTCATAATTTCATTGACCATAATACTGTAGCATGGTAGTACTTTATACTGGGGCAAACTATCATTGGACAGCTTCTGCAGTGAATTGACGGTCTGGGTCAAGTAGGTCTGTATGTCATACTGTTTCTTGAACAAGAATATTTACTTCAGCATTTGAAAATGAATTCTCACTTGACTTACATTTGACTTTATGTGCCCGTGATGGTTCTCAGGAAGTGCAGGATCTTGTCTGCTTTGTCTTTGGTATCTTTTTGTTGTTGTCTTTAGTTGTCATAGATCACCTGGGTGGCCTTCTGCATCGGTAATTCCATTTTAAATTTTGAATATTTATTTGTCTGCGTTTTGGCAATGCAAGGTACAGTGGGGTACCCCTTGAGCTGTTGCCTGAATAGTGTGGAGGTAGTAAAAGAGGAGAATGTTGAAGCAGCAGCTAATTGAGCTAGCTACAGAGACATTTTCTATCTTGTTTAGCTATCAATATAACTTCATATGTGTGAAATTGTTAAATATTACCAAAAAGCCTAAAATGGAAATTTCTTGATGCTTTCTTACAGATATATGTGTTTAACAGATAAACTTTTCTATCTGGTGCTTGATTTAAATTATTTAGACTTGTATTCTTTGTACCTAAGCCCAAGTTTAACCATAACAATAAAATTTCAAATTCCTATATTTTATTAATAGTGTTTCTAACTTATTTTTGTGTGTGTGTAATATTGAAATGGATTTGTTTTGAAGAATTTTCTCTATTGGTTGCCCTTTTTTGGGGAAGGGGGGTTTCTATAAAAACAGTATAAGAAATGCTGTTACTAGCATTACACTTCTTCCTAAGCCTTGGGAATTTAGTTTCACAGAGTGCCTCTCTGTTTTACTGTCATAGTCGATCCAATCCAGAGCATGGTATAGTTCTATATAATTTCTGATAGTGTGGTTCAGAAAGATCAGTCAGGAGTGGAAAATCGGGGTCTTCTCACATATGTTTGTCCTTTTTGCAACTACTGATTTGGATACTGGCACATTTACCTGATGTTGCTTAGATGTTTTTAATGTCAAATGCTAGGATCAAAAAATTAATATGTAGTATTATGTACATAATATTTATGCATATTTTGTGTCTTTAAATGGTGAGACATATTCCAAGGTCAAACCTATACTGCCTTGGCTTCCAAGTAGCTCTTTGGGCATATGTGGGGGGAAGGGAGATTTTGTGGTAATCCTTAATAACATTTCTCTCAGTGTTATTTCTGTGGGTTCAACTCCCCCCTCCCACAAGAAGTTTCTCATGTACTCCTCATGAGCTGCAGAAAAAGCACACCAAGAAGAATTTCACATTGACTTTTTTTGGTTATGTATGGAAACTGTCATACGCTAATCGATGTTTTCCATTTTACAGGTGGGGTGGAGAGGTGGTTCGGCATGTATTATTTTCACCCTTTCCCCACAAGCTGAATCTTCTGTACAATAGGAAAGGACTTTCAAAATGCTACAAAGCAAGAAAATATATAATTCCCATGGAGAGGACTTTTGCTATCTGAAAAAAAGTTTTTCTGTCTGAAAAAATTTTGGATACTATAAAATGTATTATCCTCTTTTTTCTCTTTAGGAAATGGGTCCCATTAAAGGTCTTAACCTCCAAAGATTTCATGGGTTTAAATACCATACCACCCTTGGGTTACAGGGACAATATGTAACTATTACAAAGATGTGATTCTTTGAAGCAGTTTTTAAAGACTATCAGGGCTATAACTTCATGTATTTACAATGTCTAGTGTTCCAAAATCTTAGCTGACTCTTCTTTAAGAAGAAGAAAAGTAGAGGTTGCAAAGATTTTATAAAAATAAGGAGATAGGTAGAGAAGAAGGACCTAAATTAGTTGTGCCATTTAAGGGAAAGACAGTTGTAATGATATGAGTTACTTATTTGGAGAGTCAGCAGGCAGATGAGCGTGTGTGTGTGTATGTTGGCCAGCCACATAGCCTGTGGACAGTTCAAAACCAGCTACATCTCATGTCCTGTTGTTTTTACAGCCAGAAAGGAAATATGGGATGAAGTTGAAGTGTAAAGAAGAGTAGAAAAGGATAAGAAAGGGGCTGGGAGTGATGTGGCAGGTGTGACTTTGGGGAATGTGGCATTCTGCAGGTTGGTGTCCTAGCTGATGTTAATTTTGCTGCTCACAAACTTCATGCTTTCATAAATTACTACTGAAACTTCCAGTGTTTGTTGTCATATTCAGGTGTTGCAGGCTTGTTGGATCTCTAACTTTAAACTTTGCCTTGGGTATGTGTTTAATGTCTCTTGTTGAAAATTCTTATGTTATCTGAGCAATAAAAATTATTTTCTTTGTAACTGAAGGTGTTTGCCACCTTTTTAGTTTAGAGAAAAAAAATCTGTTTTCTCCTTGCTCCTGATAAACATCTTGATAATAATTATTTTAAAACTACTCAGATTATCATCCTTTTCTACTTTGTTTTTCCCTAAGCCACAGGGAAATACTGCCCCTTGAGAGTAGCGTGCTTGCTGTATTCACAGAGTTTGTACCCACAGTACCTGAAGAGCCTGAGATGAATAATGTTTCCTTTGATCTAGTGAACCGAGTGCAGGGCTGGAAGCCTAGTAACAGAATCAGGGTTAGAACTGATTGCTTGTTTTGTGGATGCTCTCTTTGTATGTTAATTTCTTCATCTAAAAAAAGACTTTCCTTGGAAGTGCTACACATGTTGCTATTGATAATTGTAGCTATTTATGCTGCCATTATCACCTCTATCTTTTCTTTTTCAAAAGGAGTACTATCACCATACTATAGTTTTCTTTTTTCAACATGAATTTAAAAAACAGGAGGATTTGGTCAAGTCTTAAGCATCTCTAGAGGCTGATATATAAGCCTGAGGATGTAACAAAAAGTAGTCAGAAATTCAGTGATTATTGTTGAACTGTGTATTTGTAGAATTAGATTTAAGGATACAGTTTTACCAGTACTACTTCATTATTTTACCCTCAAATTGGCCTGTTATCAGGCCAGTTGTTATATTTTTTTGTCCCTTATCATCTTTTTGGTGAAGTAGTGCTGACCAAATCCACAAACTAACATTTGCTTGAGGCAGTCTGGTACTAGCATGATAAATATACCATAAATATGTTATTTACCTCAAAGATGGTAACAGCCATTCATCTTTATTCTGCATTCCTACAAGTTATCTATGCTTCAATTTGGGTTTGTTTCTTCTTTTTAAATTCTAGAATAAAAGAAGTCCTTTTCCAGGGAAAAATTAAATTCTCCTTATCTTTTTAGAAAAACACTTCTCCTTTTTTTGAACAGGAAATAAAAATGGGAAGTTGGTGTTAGAAACAATAATGTTGAGAAAAATATATTTTGGCTTCCTGGTTTATAAATTTGAAAGCTTGAAAATTTTTGATAAATGTGAAACAGTATTGGATGATAGCAAGAAAAAGGTTGTTTATGTTTGTGTACTTCCAAAATTGACCTTTATGATGCAGCTTAACATCTAAACACTAAAAGTAGTCATTTGTTTTGACAGCAGAATTAATTGAGGCTAAACCAGTTGAAACTTCACTTGTATCAAGCTGTTCGTTACAAATTGCTTTCTGGTCTTTCTGCTGTCAGAAAAATGATCTGTTCTGCTATGATTAAATAGCAGAATGACGGTCGGTCCACTAAATTTGAGAGAAAGGTTGAATAAACTTTCTACTTTGGAAACAATTCAGAAGTGACACGCTGCAAGGGAGGGTCTAGAATGTGCATTGATATCCAGCTGAGCTGTCAACTGGCACTGAGCCAGGCACGCAAAGCTTTGCCGTTTGAAGCAGCATGTGAAACATATGCAGTTTTATAAAAAAAGGTCCTCCTTTTATGCATGATTTACATTGAGACAAACTTTTGTTTTATATTTGTAACTGCAAGTACAGATTTATGGAGATTTTTTTAAAAGCTTTTGCTTGAAACAGATATGTTAATGTTTATATGTGTGCATGCGTGTGTGTAAATTGATTCCTTCAGATGGGGGAGAAGGGCGGAATGTTTTTGAGTGCCTGAGTGTTTCCAATTATTGAAAATGTAGTTAATAAAAATATATGCTTGGGTGGGATAACATTTTTCTGTCATGCATACCCCCCTTAAATGAGAAAGGAGACAGTTTGCAAAAGCAGATACAAATGTAAAACAGTGTTTGGTTGATTTGTTGACTTTTTGATTTGGGCAGGATAGCTGGGCAGGAGTTTTCCAGTTTGTTGATATATACTTACTGGGGGCTCTTTTTCAGGGTATAACATAATATTATGTTTTTCTTCCTAGTAATAGTAGTTGGCTTTTGTATTTGCCTTGTTTGTTTAAGAATCCAAACAATAAAACTTTTTTCCCCTCTATTGAGGAAAGTGCAAATTATTTTATTCGTTTGACCTTAGCAAAACCTTCATCTTCCCAGTGACTCCCTCACAGTACACTAGAGATAGGTTTTGTAACTGTTTTCAAGGTAGTTGACAAAGAACTTTACTGTCTTCAAGACAATTAGTGTCACTTTGTAGATAAATTAAGTAGCATGTGTAAGGTTTTTATTTATAAAACCTCTTCTGTAGTTGCCTTGAGTATACTCTGAAAATACTGTTCACATAGATGTGGGCTAAATATGTAGTAGGTACTTTATTATAATTAAGAGTACAATTGTATCAGTGTAATTGCATTTTCTTAATTAATCTTTGAATAAGATCAGTATCTCGTTATTGCTAGCCATCCACTTTGTCTTTTAGTGTCATGAACGTCCACATACTCACATGCCTCTTGTAACAAGAAAAACAGTACATATATTCACACAGTCTGAGATGCATCCTGAGCTGCAGACTCACTGTTGCTTATTTTATGCCAGCGTCACTTGTATGTTGTTAGATTAATTAAAATCAAAATTGTCCATTTATTCAAATTACCTTTCCACTCTTCTGTTCTGGCAAATCAAAGCTTCCTCATTTTCAAAAGCCTAATTGCCCCACTTCTGATTTATTTGCTTCAGTCTATTGTCAAATAGCAGCTGTCTGCTTCTATGTATCTATAAAACCATCATCCGTTTGCCTTTTCTTCATGCTTGTATCTGTCCCAATTGGTAGAATGCTGTGAGCTGCAGCAGCTTGTCTTGGAAAATGTTTTAGGATGACGTTTGGTGGGAATGTTTATATACAATTAGAGGAGCTCACTGATTTTTGAGGCCTGCTTCCTTTGTAGAATACTGAACTCTCATTAGCATCCTGATAACTAGGTATGTATCCTTAAGTGACTGAAATCCCACTAGATATTCATACCTCTTTCTATTATAAAGGCTAACCTTCATTTACACACTATATTATTTTTTCTATCCTGCATGTGTACAGTATTAAATACTTCTTTCAAGTCTATGTACAGATATTTGAGATATTTAAGCCATAAAGTTACCATTCTTTGGACTTGATGATCTTAAAGGTCTTTCTTTTCCAACCTAGATGATTCTATGATTCTATACAGCTCAATGTAACAACAGGCAGACCAGACTGTAAAAAGTTATCTTGAGCCTGAAACTATCAATGCTTAACAAAACAGAACATTAATTCAGAGACTTTTGCAAGGGTTGGACTAGATCTCAGCTATTACTTTTTACTTACCCCAATAAGTGTCTTAAAATGTATTTTTGATTTTAACAGTCCTGCTTTAGTTCTAATATTTGCTTTTATTTTGTGTTCATATGAAAGCTTGAGAAAAGGCTTCCTACTCAATTTACATTGTTTTCTTGTCTTTTATGAGAAAAAGAACAAAGGAAATCTCAATGCTTTGACTGTAGTACTGCAGATTATTATTATTTATTATGTATTGCAGTGTGGCAACATCTAGATGGGGGTTTTTTTGGTGCTTTTGGGTTATGATGTGGCAGGGACTCTAGAGGCTACTTCAGGGAATTACTTCAGTCCCCATCATCGGCAGTACCTCTTAATGTGAAACAACTGCTTTTCTTCCTTTGGACATTGCAATAGACAGTGAATCTGTGTACTTGCTTCAGAAATTTTGGTGGTTAGACTATGCAGCATGAGATTCTGTAAACAAAAGTATCAGTGCAGTTAAATTAATCTTCCAGATTTTGAGCTGAAATACTTGTTGGAGTTAATCTTTTGTCTATACTTCAGTCATTGAGCATAAGTCTGTTAAGAAAACTTTTCTGCCTCATAGTGAAGAGGTAGTGCATCTACATTAAAATCTCTGTGTAGCTGTTATGAAAGTTATTGTGATATCAGCACATGAGTTTGCATGTTTTGACTTGCATCTATATATTACACCTGTTTGTCAATCTCCATTAATGCCAACCCACTGGGAGTTTTTGACTATCGTCTAATGGTTAAGGAAGCAGAAAGATAGATTATATTGGTGGTTCAGAGAAGAAAGCTTTTTGAGTTGGGTGTGTTTTGGTTGTTTTGTTGGGTTTTTTTGCAATGATAGGGCAAATGATTGTTTACAGATGCAAAAGTACAGTAGACAGTGCAGGGGAGCTTCTTGAGAAAGCATCCAAATTCCTTATTGATGGTTTGATTCCATAGCAATATGTGTGCCTAAGGCCTTTTGGTTGGCTAGGAGACTGCAGCTGATTCTAGTGGGAGACAATGTGGTCACAGAACACGCTTCTGGCTGGGCTACAGTATTATTACCTCATTGGGCACAAAGCCATCTGCCCATGGGAGACCCCAGCTATTATGTGGGCTACCAGAAGCTCATCACAGCTATCCTGTTTCCTAAATTGGTTTACCCATAGAGCGCCACAGAAAATGTATATTTCTGAAATATTTTTTTTTTGTTTAAAAATACTACTCCCCAGACATATTGTAGTACTCTCTACAGCAGTCATATAGGAAACAGAACTGTTGTGAGCTCTGAAGTTACAGAACAAAACTCTCAGGAAAATTAAGAACTACTACAAATTTCACTCTATTCTGCTCAAAAGGGCAAAATGTATGAACTTGCCTTTGTTTGCCTTTGCTACAAGCAAATAGTGCAACATGTGTTGTATTGGTGGGGGCAGGTTAAATACAAATTTTAGAAAAACAGCAAACATCTTTGGGGATTAGAGGAATATGCTAAATTTGTTTTTTTAAAATGTTTGTGGATTCATTAGCAACAGCTGCTAGTGTCATAAACTTCTGGGACTCCAAAAGATGAAAGGCCCTTAATTTGAATTAAGTAAGTTAGGACCAAAATATGCTTTAGAATTTTAACTGTATTACACAATTTGTTGTAAGAGAATGCTGTTTTCATGGTTGTTATTTATCTTTCTTGCAGTAAAGCAACTAGTAGATGCAGGGGAAGGAGAGAGAGTGTGTGGGGAGAAGGGACTTGTCTATTAACTCTGCCCATTTTGGTGAAGCATAAAATAAGCTAATAGGTATCATTAAGAAGAAAGTGTATTAAAATTTCCAAGTTAACTTCATAGAGAAAAGCGGGACCTGCTTACTGAATTTTTTTGCACAGCTTCCGTCTCATTGCTGTCTCTGCCAGTTCTTCAGTAACTAAGTTTTTCAGATTGTGTTTTATAGTCTTCCCTATGAGAAAAGATTACATTGTTGCAAGAGTGAGGTGAAATATGGGGGGGGGGTAAACTGGCTTCTGTTAAATCAAATTGAAAATACTAATCTGATCATCATATCTCTGTGTGTTTCAGTACTGAGCATGAGTGTTTGTCTCTTATCAAGCTGTAAAAAAACCACCCTCAAAGACAAGTGTTAGGCAAGCATAATGGACAAAATACAGAAACTCGGTGGTGTTAAAGAAAATCTTTGTTTTCTGCTTGTGTTAGGAGTGAAGGTTAAAGATACTGATCTGAAATAAAGATGAGTTTTACTTGGGCCTTGAACATTTATATATTTTAATCATTAGTGTAAAAGTCTTAAAAGTCTTAGTAGCTGGGAAGGGTAAAGAAAAAGATGGTATTCTGAAAAAGCTTGAGTATTGTTTTTCTCTAAAAATATGTTTGTCTCTGTTGTTTACAGTTTTTTCCTTCTGTTTTTGTTTTGGGGATGAGTGTTTGTGGTTGGTTTGGCTTTTGTTTTTTTCCTGGCCAAATGGGAATATGTGTAGAAGCAAGAAACAGAAGTAGTTGAATCCTTAGCAAACTGATGAAAAATATATTGTCTGAAGTGTAGTACTGAAGAAGTAATTGATTTGTACTTCAGCTTCTATGTTTTATGGTATTTTTCACTCAATATATATTGAACAACAGACTTTAAATACCTAAAGTAAAATATAGATTAAATCAGCGTGAGGATGTAGACATCTACAGTTCCCCAAGTGAGTTTTTTTTTGGGGGGGGAGGGGGGAGTTGTTGTTGCTTTTTGTTTTGCAAGACACCCAGATTTCCTTACTTTGTTTTACTGTGAATTTGATGGACAGCAAAGGAGAAGGGATTGGAAGAGCAGCTTAAAATGTCCATGTATTTACAATATGTAGTAAAATGGGAGTGCTGTTAGGAATTTTTATTTCATCTTGCATTTGAAGTTATTTAATAATTGAAACTTAAAGGGCATTTAAGACTGCCATTTGAGATTGGCCTTTTGATATTCTGCTCTCAAGAGCTTCATTGGAACAGGCTGCCCAGGGAAGTGGTTGAGTCCCCATCCCTGGAGGTATTTAAAAGACGGGTAGACAAGGTGCTTAGGGACATGGTTTAGTGGTGGGATGGCAGTGTTAGGTTAACGGTTGGACTTGATGATCTTAAACGTCTTTTCCAACCTAAACGATTCTATGATTCTGCAATTTGGAGGCCAAACAATTACATTATGATAAATGGGATATTGATGGGTTCTATTCCCAGATTCTCATCCTGCTGCTGGTTTTATAAGCACCCAGGGGTTTTTTACTGGCAGGGAAAATTTTGCAGACTTGGTCTTAATTACAGTAAATACAAGTCATTACTTTAAGCATACATTAAAAAAAAAAATCTCTGCAAATTTTCAAAGAAAATTTAGATTTTATCTAATGCCTAAAATAATTAAATTTAGCATCAGTGAGTATCAAGTTACACTGTCAGATTCTCAATTGTCTTTCTATTTGTTTGACATAAGCATAATTTTTTTAATTTGCAGTTTGAGAAATGCTATGAAAATGTAGTGTTTATACTGAGTCGAACACAGATTTACACTGCAAGAGTTAAATATTTATGTTGGGAGTTACATTACAAATAGAACCATTTGAGGTACTTAATTTGTATTTGATTCATGCAGTTAATCCCAGTTGTGTAATTTACAATGCTAATTCACATCTAAAATATTTTTTACTTTCATTGTGGCATCTCTAATTGCAGCACAATAATTTGCTATGTTGTACTATTTAAAAACAAACTGAAACTTGTAGTCTCCATGTTTCTTGTATCTAAGATCTGCTTATATCAGCTATTTATTTTAAGACTAAGAGTATGACATATTCATTTTGAAAAGAATACAAGTGAAAACACTGGAAAATGCTTGCAAGTACACCTTTTATTTTATGTGAAAACACCCTGAAAATTGCACAGCTCTTAGTTCTATGGTGCACTAGAATAATTGTAATTTCATAATAAAGATAAATAAATCACAGTATTTAGTAGCATGTGTGTTTTGGGGCAGGAGTGAAAGTAGTTTCTGTATTTGAGGTTTCCACAGTCTATTTACTTCTAGTTGCTTATAATTGAAATTTTCAAGATTTCAATCTCTCACTTGAAGTAGTTGCATAAGGTACAATGTTGGGGGGGGGGGGGGGAGTTTCGCTACCTTAGAGTATAGAATTGGGAACAGTTTTGTGGGGTTTTTTCCTGTCTTACTTTTAATGTCTGTATATATAAACTTGTGTATACTCCCTCAGAATGATTACAGAAAGATAAGTAATAACCCCTGTTTCACAGTGTTAACATGATAAACTTTGGTTTTAGTTTTGTTGGTTCAGTTGCAAGTTACTATTTCAAACACAGGCCAAGGGGCTAATTCTTAGTAGGAACTGAAAGCAATGGTGCCTGTTTGCATGTGTTCTCTTCTTTCTTTGCACTTGCACAAGTGCTGGTTTGATTCTGCCATTTTAACCCCCTGAACCAAGATCTTATGGAACTGGATACCTTTCTCCATGGTGGTCCATTTGCCTGGAC
>BOSO01020380.1:27897-61892 GCA_018403395.1 Gorsachius goisagi | reverse complement strand
AGAGAGGTAGTGGAGGCCCCATCCCTGGAAACATTCAAGGCCAGGTTGGATGGGGCTCTGAGCAACCTGATCTAGTTAGCAGTGTCCCTGCTCACTGCAGGGGGGTTGGACTAGATGACCTCTAGGGGTCCTTTCCAACCCAAAACATTCTATGATTCTATGATAGAGGAAGAGGAAGGACAACAGGGCACAGCTCAACCCTGTAGGACAGCATATAGCTAGACACAGGCAGCCAATGGACCAAGCGTTATTCAGCACGAACAAGAAAAGCTCTTTCCAGCCTCTGTCTCACAGCTGCTCATCCATATTCTAACCCTTTGACCCTGACAACCATTCTGGCTGAGAGAGATGGGGCCCATCATTTCATCTGCTCCCTCCCATCACTCTCCTGTTCCAGCATCCCCAGTCCACCCACTCTCACTTGCTATAAAGCTGACTGCTTCCTTCACAGGGCCACCTCCCTGCAAAAGAAAGAACTTCTCATCTGGACACAAAGTTTCCTGGATGTCATCTGACCAGGACAGGGAAGGAGGAGGAAAAGGTCTTCTTCCAGAACACAGAGATGGAACTGGTTGAAGCCACTCCAATCAATTGGGCTGCAGTGTCTGAGATGGTATTTTGATTCCAGTCCTACAGCAAGAGACAGCACAAGGCCAGGCGAGGGCAGATTACATGATCTCTCAAAGTCGCCTTTCACTACAGCACAACATGTCCTCTGTGTTATTAGAGGGTTTTTTCGGACTGAATGAAATAACACTCTACAGCTCTTGATTCCTACCTCAGGGCAGCAACAGTATCTCTCCTGCCCATCTTTCTCCAGGGAGGAGATTAAATATCAGAGATGAATCGAAATGCAGTCAATCAGGCAAGGCAATCTGCCAAAGTAGCAAAAAGGAAGGAGGGTGGGGGGAAAAGGTACCTCAGTACCTAAGTGACCTGCTTAAATGCTGCTGCTGAATGCCAAGCTGCTGGATCTCTCCAAGGCTCCAGAGACAGAGGAAGAGAACACAGAAGTGGGAACCTTCCTCCCACTCTGGAGGATGGGAACAAACACACGTCACTTCTCTAGCATCAGCTGCGCTCGAGGAAAGGGGCAGACTCAGCTGGGAGAGCTGAAGGCACAGTACAGGGCTAGTCCAGCCTGATTCTGGGAACTCAGATCTGGCATGAACTAGAGAGGAGAATGAGACTCAAACGTGTGCGTTATTCCAGGCACTGAGGAAAACACACCCCTTGACCTCAGAGATTACACAGCTTCAAGGGGCTTTGGGAAGTCCCAGCCCACAAGACCCCCCCAGAGCAGAGGTGCAAAGATCAAGCCTCCAGACCCCCTGGGGCCTTGATGGGTATCTCCACACAGGGCGTTTTCCACTTTCCAACAGCAGTAACAGATCCTTTGGCCACAAAAGCACAAGCTTCTGGGGTTGGAAGCAATAGAAGCTGTTTTAGTGCCTCTCTGTATTTTAGCCACCTTAGGCCAAAGGCAGCTCTCAAAGACTGCTGCCACCATGCTGCTCTGAACTGGAGCTCTGCTGTGCTACAGTGCTTTGCACGGACATGCCAAGGCAGCTTTCCTTTCCTACCAGCATCTGCCTGCTCTGGGCATCTGGGTAACCTGCAAGCCACAGCATCCATGCTGCAGAAAGGAACTGCCACTGCTCAAAGAACAGGCTGATTTCAGAAATCACTGCAACATCTTTTCAGGGGTGCCTGAAACACTAACCACCTCAGAAATCCTGTGCCATTAGGGTGCAAGGCCAGAGAGCACAGGTCAAGGTTCTCAGAAATGGCTTGTTCTGTATCACCTACATCTTCACGTCAGGCAGCAGCAAGTAAACCACAGCAGGAGGGGAGATGGGAAGGTGAAGCACAGCAGCATCAGAAACTATGATGGAAGGATAGAAAAACCACACCAAGAACTAGAGAAGCAAGCTGTGGGTCTCTGAAAGGCGTACATGCACTCACACACAGGCACAGTTTCTTGGACTGTTTATCAAGCTCAGGAAGGAAGAAGGATCAGTCTGCCAGAAAGATCAGAGATGCCGGAGCTGTCATATGATGCTCCCTTTAAGAAACAAAACCCACAGAGTGTGCACACACAGACAGAGAGGAAGCTACGAGGAAAGCCTTGAAAACAGCAGAGGAAACCCTAACCCCACCCCAGAGGTGCTACCTTGAACTAAACCCCATCCCAGAAGCTAATGAAAAGCACAGCCAAACTTGCATTATTTTAGGCAGGCAGGGGCCAATTTTCTGTACTCCCCTCACCTCTCCTGTCCTTACAACATAGCAACTGGCCAAATCCTTTCTCAGCCTAGCTATGTGAAGGACAGAGAGCTCTGCACAGTCCCAAGCCTCTCCTAAGGGTGCTCAGCTCCTTTTGGAAAAAAAACTTACTATGCAAGTGCACAGACATGCCAAATATCCCTTCCTCATTCCCAGAAGCTTTGACTCCAGCTGGTATAAAAATCAGCAGAGTCAATAAAGCCACTGGCTGTGGATCCAGCTAGAAATGGAGGAAGGTTTGGCCAGCATAATGATTGTACCGTGGCCCAGGCAAGGGAGGTTGCCTCTTACCCTGTCAGTAAAGCCCTACACAAACTCCTCATACAACCCTAATCTGTTTACAACCACTGCAGAAAAAAGGAAGAAAACCCTCAGCAGGTTTTTAAGAAGACATCGGGGCATGGCTGAGACTTCCATGCCTGCAAATGCAGGGACACCAGTGGAGGGGGGCCAGAGTGGAAAACACATCACAAGAGCCATACAGCATGAGATGCTCTCCTGCTCCGGTTTTTAACCGCTTGCACATGAAACCCAGATGGTTTCCAGAGTGAGGGAGAAGGGTGTGTTGCTTACACAAGCAATGCCATATTTCAGTAAATATCATATGCCATCCAGACATTCTGGATGGGATCCAATTTCCGTTAGGCTTTGCTCAACTGGGGACCTGGCTCCTCCAGCAGACAGCAAACTCCATTCGTGCTCAGCACATGTCTAAGGCAGATCTGTGTCTCAGACAGACACACATTTTTACCAGATGATCCTTGTTACATCTGGCATGAAGAGAGGATTTCCAATGTTCAGCCAACCAACCAACCTCTGCTTCCAGGCTCAGCTCAGACAGAAGTGAGTTAACTCTTCCTCACCAGCACTGGGTAGGACTGTGCGAGCCACAGCAACCTGTTTCTCCCACTCACTTCTCTGGGGATCCTGAGTCTCTCCTCAGGTTCCTTTCATGTGCTCCATCTCAGAACATCATGTGTGTACCTGAGCACTAGAAAGCACCTAGTCTATTTGTTTGATAACTGTCACAAAAGACTGGTACCCACCCAATTGGTAGACCCCCAAGATGAGGTCTTAAAGTCTCTTTGTAACACCAGATGGAGAAGAGTATCTCGAGTTCTTTCCTTTGGTCTTTTTCAAACGATAATTATTCAACTTGTCTCTAAACTAACAGGGAAGAGCAGAGGTAGGACACATTTTAGCAACCACCTCTTTAATATAGTAAGTTTAAAGAAATGAGGGAATTCTCCAGTATATGTAGTCCAAGGGACACAGTTGTCCATGATATGAAACTCTAAACACAATTTTAAAAGATGACCTCCCCAAGCCTGATTACTGCTTGCTACACTAGGATGTTGAAGGTCTCTGCACAACCTCTGTCTAGTAGCCTATCTGGCTTCAGGATCTTACACTAGCCAAGGCAAACAAGGCCTCATCCAAGGAATTCTTGCAGACATGCTCTTTAGCCAAACTCACCTTTTCAGGACACAGTACTCCAAGTACATGCATCCCTCAACCTGCCAAGGAGCAACCATGACCATGAAAGAGCAGCAGTAGCAGGAATCATTCCCCCAAAGAACCATCCGATGTTTCCTCTGACCAGAACTTCAATGCCTACTTCTCTTTCAGAAAGAACAGCAGATCTTCCAGGCAGCTTTACCCACACCCTCCCTTTAAAAATCAAGCAAAGCTCTTGCAGGCTTGGCAGAGGGAGACTAGATGTCTGACTTGCTGGCAAAGACGACAAAAGCAGGGGTCCTCTCCTGCAGCCCATACGCACAAGACACACTGGAATGGACAACAACTTCATAGAAGTCAAACCAGAGACCTGACAGCTTTTCTGGCATTTATTTTGGACACCAAAGCCAAAACCCACACACACTCATGGACCAGGATGGCATGGGCTTAATGCAAGTGAGCAAGTTTTGTTCCACTCAAGCTATGGGTTTAGTTGGGTTTTGCCAGCATTAACGTACTGGTCACAGGGCAAGAGCTGGAGCGGCTGCGCAGCTGCTTCCTCCCTCCACACATCTAATGGGCCAAAGCAGGAGGTGGGCACTGATAAAGCCACAGCATGAGGCACTGCTGAAGTTGTTCTTGCCTTGTTAAGGAGCACTAATGTCAAGGCTGCAGAGCCTCTCTGGCTCATTTCTTTGCTCTTCTGTGACTTCCTAGCTCACGGCTGAGAGCCTTTCCTATTCCCAGCCCTCCCAGACCCTGTGTACTAGATAACCGCTGCCTTCTCCCTGATGTTGCAATCTAAGCTCCCGAATGGAAGGACACACGTTCAGAGTAAAGCCTCAAATAAACTTTTTTCTCTGGGAGCAAAAGAGCTTATTTTAAAAACCCAAACCAGGTATCTAATACATAAAGCAGCTCTCAGATCAGAATTCCAGGCAGGTTAGGCTCAGCCCATGAGCACAGGCATTAGTGAGCCCCATTTTCAGCTGTTACACTGCTGAGAATACATGACCATTCCTGTAACAAGGAGGAACAAACCAAAAAAATCCTCTTAAATCAGACCACCAGCTGATAACATATTCCTCAAAAACTCTGACAAGTTGTACCCATGAGTTTTAGAGCACACACAGATACCAGCATGCTGTGGGGCACCTCTCCAGTTACTTCCAAGGCTACCTCAGCACCCTGGAAACTGGTGCTGGCCTTGTTCAGACAATTCACTCAGTCCTTTTGCAAGGTCTGTCTGTGTATGTCTCCCACATCTACTCCTTCTGTAGGACTCATGCTGTAAATCTTGGTATTGCTACAGCAATTTCCCAGTCTAATCACATGCCTTGTTGCATTACCACAGCAGTGATAGCTGGTTGAACCACACACCACATCCTTGCAATTGTTTCTATATCTCACAATTGACTTATTTATTAAATTTCAGCTTGCCAAGCCTTGCCAGAAGATGAGCAAGATCCCCATCACCCCTCCTTACTGTTGATCAGAGTGGCAGAGGGCAGGTGAGTAGGCTGTGAGTTTGAGCTGTGAAACAGTCCCTGCAATTTTGTAAGGATGTGCTTTCTCCAGCAGCCAAGCTCCCTTGCACCTAAACACCAGGGCTTGAGTCCTGGGAAGTAAAAATCTTGAATTGCAACAGAAATAAAAAGGGAAAGTAGATGCAAATGAAGCCTAAATTAAGTTGTGATTTTAGAGCAGACTTGCTTGTAGCATGGCACCAGCTGCAGTCCCTGCTTGTGGGTCTATCTCTGCACCCACCCTTGCTTGCAGATCTACCCAAGAGCAATCCATAACGGAAAAGTGAAGTGCCTCTAGATGCAAGTAAGTCTGCTTGTAGGGGATTTCCTAGGCTTGGAACAAACAGGCTGATGGCTCCTGGCTGCTTTGGAGGCCCAACCCACCATCTTGTGCCTCACAAACATTCCTCTGACAAAAGACTTTGACTCCTTGCTTTCAAAGGGGAATAAACAGAAGGCAAGTTCAGACAAGGCTCATGGCTGCTTGCCCAGCCAGGCCTCAGCTAGTCCTTCATAGTAAATATTTGTTCTTAATTACAGTGCTGTTTGCCCCGGGAGCTTGCCTGCAATCTGTAGGAGGGAGGGGGATTATGTTGTTGATAGGTAAATAATAGCTCTTTCATCCAGAGAACCCAGTGCATTTTCCAAAGATGAAAGCCTCCTGACTACTCTCCCCATAGGTTAGGGTAAGGATTTTAAATGTCCCACTCAGGGGCATGCCAAAAACTCCCACAGTAGGTTCACAGAGAGGGAGATTGGAGCTTCACTGCGACAGCTCCCCCTCCAGCCTTGCTGCAAGCAGGAGTCAAGAACAGATTCGGCACTAGTGTCTGGCAAAGTGGGTGTTAGGCAGGATCTGGTCTGCCATCATAATGCAAAGTGAGGACAGAGTCTGCTCCTGGTCAGCAGCATCAAGCACAGGCTACTCTGCCATGCCTGGCCATCACACTGAAGCCAGGTGGCCAAAGTTAGATGGAACCATGAACAAACTCCATCCCTCCTGGTCCCCAGATCCTGCTTATGCCCAGCATACTTCTCCATGCCCAGCTCCTGCATGGAGAACTCCCAAGGGCCTGGAATGTCTTCTACGGAAGGGCAAGGGCTGCCCAGGCACAGAGCAGCCATGTGAAGCAATCCCACAGACAACATGTGGGAAGCAACCAGTTCTCACTCTCCCCAAAAGCTGACAAGCATGAGTTTTGATCTTCCTGTACTCAGCTTCCAAAACATCAAAAATACAAATATTTATCAGCAAGACCAAGGGAAACATCAGGAAGACAGCAGACCTCTGCTCTGTCTGAGGAGGAGGTGAGAAGTGACTTCCTCCCACCCACCATGAGAAAACCCATCTGACCCTCTGGGAGGCAGTGCATTCCCCTTCTCCCCAAGCCACCTAGTTATTGCTACTGCCAAGGCATCTGGTATCTCAGAAGTCAGAGCCAAGCTAGCTCCAACCCCAGAACACATTACCCATTTCTTCCATATAGAAAAAAAACCAACCAAACAAACAAAAAACAACAAAAAAACCACCATAGGCAATCAAAACCAGTATCTGACCCATGCTACAGCTCCTATGTTCCTAATCCATTCCCAGTAACCAAGCCCAGCACTGAGGGCAGAGGATAAATGACTGTAAACACCAAAAGTGAGAGAAGACTTCAAAGAGCAGGCCCTGAACATTCAGTGGAGAGCCAGACACACAGAAGTCTGATACTATAATAATTAAAATACAAGATAAACTGCACTCCTTTCCTTCCATGTTCAGCCCATCGTTCACAAGAGGTTTTTTTGCATGTTCCAGCTAGGCAGGAGCAGCCACAGAGACGATACTGCACTTTTAATGCCCAGGAAAGCAATACAAACCCTCTAGCACCTCTGCTGCTCTCCCCCTCCTTGTCTTATCGTTTACAAGCAGATTCGCTGGGCTTGGTTTTGTTCCTCTTTCCAAAGATCACCCAAGCCTTTTTTTTTTCCCCTAAACTCTGCTTAAAAAAAAAAAAAATAGTGCCATTCCCTCCCCCCCAGCTGTAGCAGACTGGCCTGAAATCTGTTGCCAGCATGCAATAAATATTTGTACAGTTCCTTTCTAACTTCATTCATCTCTCTCTACTGCCACACTTGAATCATTTAGCATTTTTCCCTCTTACCCAAGGTCTTCAAGTTCCTAGACAGAGATTTAATTAAGCCTCTGAAAACCCCCAGTCCTACTAACACCCTCATAGTGAGCTTGAGTTTTTCAGCTTGACCCATATATGAAATCAGCTGTGGTGTGAGCAGTGGGAAAGAGAAATATTTGCTCCATGCATCTTCCCCTCTACAGTAATACCCCCGTAGCTGGGGGACAGCCAGTCCCAGGCCTCACATCTGTGCTTTTAAACAAGCCCCAACTCCATGAGCAGGTAAGACAAATGGTTCATTGCATTATGTCCAGTAAAGGACTGCACTGGAGCTACAGGACCAGAAATGTGGCTGGTGTCAAGTGTTTCCTATGGTATGTTGCTATGTCCTACCCACCTGAATCTCTTTATTACAACCTTTAGATGTTTACTTTGCTTCCTGCCACTAAATTCGTCAGACAGGCTTCCTTGCTATTATGGTAGTTATAAGGTACATGGTTAGAGGCACATTTTACAGTATGCCTAAACAAGGAGTTAATCCTATACATCTATGTAAGAAACACAGCACATTTAGAACAAGAAATCAGCAAGGAGGGAAGCTTTGAAAGGCCACTTTCAAACAATCCTTTGCTTATCCCTGACTGAGGCTGAACCTCTAACACAACAGTGTGCCAACAAGCCCCAAACTATCTAGACCCTCCATCTGTAAAAGGCACCTTAAAAACCAAAAGCACCATTGGGTCCCTGTTGCTTATCCAGAGTCCCACTCCTGAGCAGTCCTGAGCCTTCCAAACCCAGATCACCAGCTTACAACCTTGTAAAAAATGGAAGAACTTGGATTTGGGGTTAATAAGCCTTTTTCCTTTTGAAAGGAAGCAGGAAGGAGGAGTGTGGTCAGGAAGCAGCCAGGGAGCATAAGCAAGTTTACATACAAAGGGTTGAAACAGAAAGAAAAAGCGTTCCCACAAAACAAATTACTTCAGATTAATGTTTTTTCCTTTCCTGATGCAGGACAAACTACCTTAAAATGCTAGCAAGGAGGAAGCGTGTTTCTAACTCTGTTCTCTAACATAGATGCAGACTACTACCAGGGAAGCAGGGAACAGGACTGAGCAGATTTCTCACCAAAATCTGTAAGCCTGAAAAGAGCCATCAGGCAGTAGCTGCTACCAGCAACTTCTTGAATGAACTCACCTTGAGACCAAAGCAAAAAGCCCAGGCTCTTGATCCTTGAAATGATGACAGAAAGGATACACATATATTTAAGTTAATTCATTTAAAGTTTAGGTGCACACCCCCTCACCTTTGGCAATACAAGCTATAAATATTCACCAAGGAACGGAGCAAGGGCAGGGGAGACCAGAAGAAACACTACATGTCTTGTGAGTCACAGCGAGCCATAACAGAGGATTCATTAACTGGATTCAGGTGATCCTATTAGCTTTGCAATTGCTGCACATCAGGCTGCAGAGTAATTAGGGCTGCAATTCAGAAGGATTTACCAGAACATTTTTTATTAAAACACAATTGTTGTTAATCAGCCTGACAAAAGTCTTCAGAGTTATTAGCCTGCTGCATAGAAGTCATAATTACTTCATCCACTGGGAAAGAAGGCATCAAAGAACCTGCCTGGGATCATCTGCAGGTTTCAAGGACCAAAGGAAAGCCAGGGAATCTCCTTTTGCCACCACCACAGGCTTTTGATCAGGTTTCCGAGTAGAGTACTTGAGAGGCCAGCGGAGAACGTAAGAACATCAAGCCTACACAGGATTTGCCATCGGAAGTATGCCAAGGCAACACCCAAATATATTAGCTGACTCAGAGTTACAGCATAAGTCCTAATTGCTGCCTAAAAGTTTAGTGGTCCACCTGAATTACACGATCTCTATCTGCTGAGGATGTTTGGCCACCCTGCAGCATCTCACAGAAGCAAGGCCCATATTTTCCCTCCCGGAGGGAGAGCATTTTTCAGTGCAGACAGACACAACCACTCCAAAGAAGGGTAAAGGGCAAGCATCTCCTATTGGAGCAGTGGAGCGTGATTGGCTCCTGGGTTTCTCAGCATACGGCTAGCCACGGGAACAGGAGGACACATCCAGCTCCAGTCCCTGACCTCACTTCCACCAGGTTAAGGCAGGCTTGATTCAGTGACTGAGAACTGGGCTCAACAAGTCTGGCCACAGGATTGAGAAAGACTGAGGGATCCAGGCACTTGCTGTCCTGCCCTGCTTCCACAGACACTACACACACAGGCCTGTATGAGAACAGGAGGGCAGAGACACCAACAGAGGCAAGAGATGCAATTTCCCCCTCCACCCTCTCAAACCAAGACTTGGTGAGTGTAGGACAGGGGCTCTGCAAGTCAGGCTGTCCCTCCTCTGCCACCAGCACTGCCCATTCCCCTTCCTAGCCCCCCTTACTCAGAGGTTTGCCACCAGTACACAGAACATCCTTTCCCAGTTTCATACCCACCAGACCAGCTGGCATCTGCAGCAAGCACACTCCCACTGGGAGGGAACCAGCAGGCTACACTGCCCGACTGTTAGACCACGAGACCACACTTTAAGAGTTCCTGTGCATCCAGGTACTCCATAAGAAACCCTGCCAGACCCTCTGAAACACAACACCCTCACCCATATTAAGCAATACAGACAGCTTATCAACAGTCTAAAGGGAAGCTCAGGAAGGAGAACATGATAAAAGGGCAAGTGGAAATACGCATGTACACACAGACTGTGAGGATGCGGAAATAACATTAGGGCAATAACAAGCAGCCAACCCTCACCACAGGTTCTGGAAGGGAGGAGATCTGCTTGTAATTAGCAGGCACCTTCAGAAGAGATGCTTTGACTTTTATGCTCTGGACAGCCAAGACTCTGATGCATTTTGTTTTGGCCAAGGTCTCTAAATTACTGATCTGATGCACCCCTGAACCGCCTGTCCCACTGCCTGGCCTGGGCTTGCTCTGGTGGGAAGAGCACGGTGGTCCTCTGCCAGTGTCTCCCTCAGAAATGTCCTGCTCAGAAGTGCAGCACAGAAAGCATAAAGGAGATTCTAACTAGTGCAGGGGTGTACTTCTGAAGAAGAGTATTCGGTTTTAATGAGCAGGCTAAACAAATATGTTAAATAGCTTACTATTCCAAGAGGAGGGGATAGGGGAGATTTTCACAGCTTCCCCTCCTTCAGCACTTCAAACACTTTAGCACATACGCCCTACAGGGAAGCCTGTACAATGTCTAAACCTAGTGTAGGTTTTACATTGTTAGTCTAATACAACACCTAACACAGGACCAATAATGTAATACAAATAATTAAACATAAAATCATGGTTTGCAGTTGACAGAAGAAGGGAGCTGGTTGGAACAGCTCATAGTGACAGTTTGTTCTTCCCTTGCCCTCATTCAAGTCGCAGAGGTGAAAAGTGTCGTCCTGCCTGGCAGGATCCCATTACAGCAGAGGAGGACCGCTCTGAATTTCCAGAGCAAATAAACTGCTTGTTAACTGTCAGACCAGCTGCAGAGGGGATAACTATCTGGCTCTGACCTGCTAGCATCCTGTCAAAAAGGGTTAAAAAAAGAGAAAAAAAAAAAAAAAAAAGACATTCCAAAGACTTCTGAAGTCTTTTCCAAATAAAGCAATAATAATAAAAATAGATCTGATCCTTCTAAATCATCAATATTGAGCTAACTAAACATTTTGCTCTTTTGCAGCTAGACACTAGAGGTAGGTACACAACTTGGAACCAAATGCTCATGAAATTATTTAGCTTTTTTGTCAGTTCACAAATTAGCCATGAACAGACTTCAGGTTTGATGACTTCACTCATTATGTTCAGTTACTCAGTGTATGATTTATACAAACATATTTCAGCTAATAGATAATTCACAAATTATTCCTTTGGTTGCCCAAATCACATGGTGACTTTCAAACATAAGATCACCTAAATTGCCTATTAAATTTGGATTCCAAGTGGAGACAGCCTCAAGGGACCTGGTTTTCTAGACAGTGTTTATAGGCTATCTCACCACTGGTTTGGGGGGAACTTCTGTAGTCACTTCTAAAAATCTAGGCCAGATTTCTCTTTTATTTTAAATTTTAAAGTCATGCAAAACATTTCCAAATTACAGACTTGCATTCCACAGACATTACTGAGAATAAACTATTAACATTCGCATTAAGCTCTTAAAAAGTGCTGCGCACACAGCTGGAAGCCCTGTGTTCTGTTTCCCCTTGAATCCTTCTCAATTGTTTTTTTCTCTGAAGGCCTCATCGAGCTCTACTGGACATAAATAAAAAAAATAAAAAAATAAAACATTTCCTTTTCTGGTACATCACACCAATTGATACTTGACTCGCAGACCTTCCAGGCCTAAAAGGTTTGCATTCTTAAGGGAATATATCTCCAAAATGAAGCCTTTTTGTATGTTTTCCTGTTTACACTTCCACTGTGTTGCAGTCATGGTTTGTTGGCATTTTTTTTGTCATGCAAAGCAAGAAGCAGTTTCAATTAACAAATTACAGATTCCTGTAAATATTCTCTACTGGAGGAGGGTAAAGGAGAGATTTCTGGGGCAGAGGAAGAACTAAAAAAAAAAAAAAAAAACACCACCAAAACTCAAAACCCAACAGAATAAGGGTTATAAAACTGAAAAGCAACTTCTTAAAATCCCTTGCACAGAAGCCACCTGTCTTCCAGCAGGCGCAGCAGAAGCAGTCACGTGAAGCAGCAAAAGGGGATATACTGAGACCCAACAGCATCTGAAGAGCCACGAGGCTTGCTAAAAACCATTGGCCTTTATCAGAAAGGCATGCCAACAGCAGAACCACCCATTCCTCTCAGTCTGTGTCTGCAGGAAACATGATAAAAACCTTCACCAAAATATAAATAAGGAGTCAGGACTTGCAGCTTGTTATTTTGCACGACAGCCGTGCCACTGGAGTGCTGCCTGGGATCACGTCCCTGCTGACTGGGGTACTGAAGAAAGTGGAAGGCAAAAGACAGTGCCCACCCTAAACTGGCTCTCACTGCTTATTTTGGAGGCACACACCTGAAGTCATGTTTAGAGCCAGGAAGGAGGAAGACTTATAGACTAGAGGTAGGCTGTGCTCTCCATTCAAGCTTTGCACTCTGCTCACCGGGAGTATCTGACTGCAGGCAATTAAAACTGTCTCTCTGCTCTTTGGTGGTGTTTGTTGCTTTGTATTTTTGTCCACAGTGTGTAATGGAGCACACAATGAAACTCTCTGCTTTCCCTACCCTGCTGTTCCAAACATGGCAGTTCACCCAAACCCCAGGACTGGGTGCTCACTCAGGAAAGGCCTCCAGTTTCAGGTTGCTTCCACCAAAGCTGCCTTGGTAGCAAGTTTAATGAATGAAGAATGCTCTAAGGAGAAAGGAGACAAACAAGAGTTTGGCACAGAGCATCCACCCCATCCTGCTCATTGAACACCAGTCCCTCCCAGTGCTGCAAAGAGTTTACCAGGGCTGCCCCAGAGCTGGACCTGGAAGTGAGCCTGAAACCCCACTCCAAGATCCTCCTGTGTGCTCTGCAACTCGTCCTGGCTGAGCCTTCTCTTTTACAGGGCTTCCCACATGGCAGGATGCTGCTGCCTGCCTTTCTCCAGGGGACACCTTCCCAGATGGGGATGGCTACAGATGAGGACTCTGGCATGACACCTTACTCCTATGCTTAGAGCAGGCCTTGGAGAAGAAGGCTGGGCCATGAGGTTTTGGTGAAAGCTGGTGGCTCAGTCCAGGGTCTGCTCACAGCCTGTATAAGACATTCCTTTCCCTCCATCTCCTGCCTGGCTGAGCACCCTTTGGCTGGCACATGCCTTCCACAGCCAGCCTGCAGCACAGGGACTCCCCTTCCTGCAGCAGACCAGATCGCAACAGTGTACACAAAACAACAGTTCTTGAATCTGTCTTTTTTCTGTGGCAAGCTTGAACTCTCCCTCCAGTCCTACCTTCCCAAACTCCAGGGCCTCACCAGGCTACTCAGGGCTTTGCAGGAGTGCTGGCCCCTTCAGCCTCACAGCTCCTTCACTGCAGGGTATCTGCCACGTGTAAAGGGGGAAATATCACACAGCAGCACCCGGCTAGCAAAGGATCAACATTCAAACATCCATGCTACAGAAGGTCTTGGGGAGCAAACTAATAGGCAAGGGCAGGCTTCAACCTATGCAAAGGAGTGGAGCATCTGGCAAGGAGGAGAAGATAGTAAAGGCAGCAAAATCCAGTGAGCTCAGCGACCAGACACAGCATTTTAGTAGAGACCATAAAGCGCCATAGTCGATGTTTCCAGACCTGACTGGCAACCAGACAGGATTAAAGCTCCACTTATAAAATTACAAGGTTAGTAGATGTTACAAGCACGTTACCAGGTGTCGTGACTTGCTGGAAGCACATCCCTGAAGATAGCAGAAGCACTTAGAAGCACTCTGTTCACTATCCAGCTGCATCAACCACCCGTAGGCACTACTTAGCAACTCTTTATCAAAGTAAACTTAGCACAAAGACAATCTGGTGTGCCCACACCACTGTGTACACCCTCTAAGCCAGCCCTGCTCCCTGACAGAGTTCATCTTAAACAGAGCCCAAATGCATCAGTCATTTTAAAAGTTAAAAAAAATAAAAAATAAACAAACAAATAAAAACCACCAAACAAACAAAGAAAAAAAACCCCAAACCAGCCATCAAAGCCAAACTGCACTGTTTATAATAAAGTAGAACCCTTAGATCACATAACCTGCTGTGGTGAAACCAACAAAGAAAATCACCTGGGGAAAGAATGGAAGTCCACATGGCATGACTCTTCTGCTGACTTTCAGGCAAAAATCAACTATCCTGGGAGGGCCAGAAGTGATAGGAAGTGGGAAACTAAGATACGGATGGCTGAAAGGCCTTGTCCTAAGTAATACAGGAAGCCCGGGACAGGGAACTACTGTATCACTCGTCTTAGACCAAGCCTGGTAAGATCTCCCGTTCAAGCTGGACTATCTAAAAGGGACAGAAAGTTTCTAGGAAGCAGCAGGGGGTTTGTACGTCACTGTAGCTTCACAAACTTGGTCCAAGACAAGGCCTGTAAAGCCTCCAAAGGAAGAAGTGGTGATCAGCCCAGAGCTGGGCAATAAATAAAATACCAACACCAACAAGCACCTGTGAGCTGTATGGATAGTAAAAAGCCAAACAAGTCCAAACCCGCAAGGACATGACGGCATTTTCCAGGAACTTGCGACACTGCCTTCAGGGTGGGGATGAGCAACCAGTGTTCACACCTTGTTGCACTGTAGTCATTTGTATGGTTATGGGATCATGCTAGAACACCAGCTGGACATGAATACATTGGTAAGGACCCTCACACACCCCTGGAAATGCAATTTGCTTCTCACAAACATGCACATGCTCTCACCCTGCTTGCAAATGAAGTACACAGAGGCATCACAGCCTGTGTGCATGGTGCCGTGATGTGGATAGGACAGGGACAGGTAGGAGGCAACTCTTCATTTTAACAGATTGCCTAAAAAGGTTCATAAAAGAAACTGTCTATAGAGAATTCCCCATCATAAACAGCTTCAGCACCCTCCACCCAGCCCACATGAAAGGCGAGCGTGAGGGACAGGCCAAGTCTCTGACTGGCACAGTCTCCAGCTATAGGTCTGGGTAGGGAAAGAAACACCCCACCCCACCAACCCACTTATGCTAAAAGAAAAGATTCATGGTTTTCTGCATTTTTAGCAATGCTGTGCAACATTAAATACCTGATGGGTATATTAGCATGTTTGCTTCAGGAAAAAAAAAAAAAATCACACAGCCCTTTTCTCCTCCTTATTTGGTGCTTTATCCAAATCAAACCTGAGGAATAAAGCACTCCATCCACACGCTGCAGCTTGAATTAATATACAAGTGACAAAAAATTGGTTTTAAAGACACTTTTCCCTGTTCTTTTCTCAGACTACTCCTCCTCTAGTGACACAAAGCAGAATCTGCTTCTTCCCCTCTGCTGAAGCTGAGATCAAACAGCAACTTTACCACATCATAGTTACAATTAAGGCTACTCCCGGCAAAAGATGATTCTTCCCTAACTAAATGCTAAAGCTCTCCTGGCATCTCTCTTCCTATTTTCTGTATCCAGCCCTGTATTTATAAGATTAGCCTCAAATTAGGACAGTTTCTTCATTCTTTCTTCACTCTTACTACAGCCTGGTACCTGAGAATCTGATCCTATCTTCCACAGAGGTTACTCCCTGTTGATAGGAATTACCTAGTGTATGTGGCCAGGAAGCGCCAACAGAGGATAATGAGGATTAAGAGAGGGTCCTCGTTATGATTTATCACCACAGCAGATCAGGAGGCTCAGTGGGCCATTTGATCAACAGGAACATTAGGAACTTGTCTCACACTCCCACACAGTGTCTCACCCCACAGTGGTGTGGGGTAAAGTAGTACATGGGGCTTTGAGGGCAGGATGAGTTAATGTGGCCCATCCAGCTACTTCCATGTCATCCAATTCTTCCTAGCCAGAAGCACAGTACTTAAGAAGTGATAGGAGAGGACAGGTTGAAGAAAGCAAAACTCCTTTTGGAGGTGGTGTCTTGCCCAAACGTTCCTCAGAGGAGACGAAGGTAGTTTTGTTGACCAGGGCAATGGCTTTCCATCACCTAAGGAAACTGTTCATATCAGAGTGACTGGTGCTGGTGAAGAACAAGATGATTCTGTTGGTAAAAAGCCCCTTTCCCTGCTTCAGCTGCCCTACACTACATTGCAATGTCCTTTGGATAACAGATGTAGAGTAACCTCAGGAGTTTTCTCCTCCAGCCATGCACTTCGACAGCTCTCTCCACTGAACAGAGAGAAAGAGTGCACAATATCTCCAACCTTCATAAAAGTTCTTCATACGCACACCATCACAGTGTGCCACACATGGCCTACTCCAGGACAGCATCTTCTTGGAAAAGCAGAGGAATCAGAGCCACTAACTGTGGTTGGATCAAGCTTCATCCTGCCCTGTGTCCTACCTTCAGTGGTACTTGATAGCAGCATCTAGAGAAGAGTATAAAAACAGGCCAAGCATGTAGCTACATTTCATTACAAATGCTTTCCTGGGCTCCAACTATTTGCAGCTGCGGCACTTTCAACAAGAGACTTATGTATTGATATTTAAAAGCACTCAATGGATTTTCCTTGCATTAGTTACTCCAGTCTCCCCCAAACCTACATAAATGCTTTTGCTCACCACTGATTTATACAGTGCATTTGCACAGTCTGTTCTCAGCTCTTTTTCTAGAAGTTGATTGGTTTCAGGTTTTTTGACCATACTCAGAATCAAGCCTTGCTCTTAACAGCCCAGTTCATTGCATTTCTGAGACCTCTCTCCCAGGTGACATTATCTTATTTTGAGCCCATTGCACAGCATTTTAGATTAAGATGGCTCCCTCTTTCCCCTGGATTGCTTTGCTTTTCTCAGCATCATACGCTGCAACCCCACCAGTCCATGTTGCAAGGACTTCCTACAGCTACTCAGTGCAGCTTTTAGTTTTTGCTACTCTGAATAGTCAGCAGCAAACTTCAGCATCTGCCACTTACTCCTCTTTATCATTAACAGACACATTCAAAAGCTCTGGCCTTCGACAGGCCCTTGTCACATTTGACTGATGCCAATTATTCACTGGGAAATACGGCTCTTCACCTCTCAGTCTTTCCTTCCCATCTTTCACCTTATTATTTACCCACTAGAGACCTCCATGAGATATCTCAAAACCCTGAGAGTACAATAGGACTTCTGGCTGGCTGGGGTCCAGCCACCCATGGAGTATCTTGAAAAAGATCTATTTTCCCATCTGCTCTCTCAGCCCAACTCCTCAGCTTGCAGGCCTCAATAATCTCCCCCAGGAAGGCTCCCAGCTGCATCAGCGAGGAACAGAGAATAGCTGCACCCCTGGCACAGCGCAGTTGTTAACATTTAGTATGGACTGACACAACATCATGGCAGCAGCCAGGCACCAAAGGAGGCTGAGCACCCTTGACTCTGCTGAACTCAAGCTATGCCAGACCACTGCAAGAAATTCCTGGAGATCAATTTTTTTTTCCTGGGGGGAGCCTGAACAGATCCCCACAGAAACACTACCAGGACTTCCTCCTGCAACGCCCTGGGCTTGGAGCAGCCACAAAGAGAACTGTCATTATTCAGCAACTCAGCTTGCTCCCAAGCCCTGGAAAACATCCGGAGAGAAAAAAAAAAACAAAACAAAACCACACATCTCTCCCTAACATCCCTTTGCTGGATACTATTCCTCAATCCTAGGGAGACAAACAGAGCACAGCTTTTTCCTCCTAGTGACAATCTTCCATCCTGCCACCCACCCCCAGCCTGCCCCCCCACCTCGATTGTCCATGTGGACTTCAGTCTTCACCTCCCTGCCACACCATGCTTTTGCAAAATGCTCCCTTCAGCCTCCTCCACCCCAGAGCTGCCTGCATGTCAGCACCCAGAGAACAAGCCGCAGGAAAAGCACCTTCCTCTTCTTTCACAAGGAGCGGCCGATTGCTTCAGATAATCATACTAAGTGAACAAGTCGGACACTGAGCAGCAAGATTAGTTCCCACAAAGGCTGGGTAGTAATGAGAGTGGTTAAAGACAGGTAATGAGTAGGTGGCATTTGTCAGCTTCATAATGTAGATTATAATTTGTTTATTACTCTTGCTACTGCTTTCGCTGCTGTTGGAATGCAATTAAATAATAGCACCTATGAGTCCTGCTGAGTATCTGTCATCCCTGACCTACAAACATCCCCGAGCCTCCACTGCACATGCAATAGCACTGGACACATGGTGGCATTGCACAGCCGGTGGGAAGTATCCCACAGCTCAGGAAGAAAAGTGAAGAACTCCATAGACAAAACCAAATGTATCTCCACAAGGAACAGGCTCACAAAAGTTTTGGAGAGTCATGAAAACGAACCATCATCCAGAGTTTCATTCACAGTTATTTCAGGACAGTGACATCTGGGAGTTATTCTGGACTGCCAGAGATCAGAGCTTGATTTTTAACACTGAAGCAGGGAAAGTGTTCTTGTGTATAACTCACCAACTAGTCCCATCTCCAAGGTCAAGTGATTCCTCTCTTGGTGGCCAATCAACACAAGCTGCAGGAGCCCCCATTTTCCAGGGGAACCAACACATACGATCCAGAAATGCTCTTCACAAGACAGATGTCCCTCTCCTAAGAGGATCTGTCCTCTCCCTTCCCATCTGTGAAGGGCCCAGCTAGCCCAGTCTGGGGATGAGGCTGCAGGCACCAGACTGACTGATACAGACACTCTCAGAGACCATGGACAGGGGACAAGATGGGGCTTTCTTGGCTACTGCTGGCTCGAGCCACAGATAGAAAATGTCGGTCCCATCATACTGACTGGAAACTGTACCTCAGTGGAAGCACTGATTCTGTATCAGGAATGCACCCTGGCAGACACCAGCTTCAAACATGACTGGATTATTAAAAATACCAACATTTGTAAATCTTGCTTCATGCACACACACACACTTCTCTCCACTTTTACCAGATTTAAAACTAGACTGGGCATTTCTCTAAAACTGCCTGAGTGGCTGACAACACAGGAAAGCAACAAGCTGGCTGCTCTGGGCTTTTTCAGACACAGTTTTAATGCAGTTCAGCCCCTTATTTGGACCCCCATTGGTGTAGCACCTCTCAACACCAGTGCCTTCATCATGTTCTGCTGCAGGACTCACTGGAAGGAGGTAGACAGAGTCAGAGGATAACATCTGCTTCACTAACTTTCAATAACAACCCTCCTGCCCTTCCCCAATCCACTTAAGTCCTTCCGCCTGCAAAGAAAAACATGCTGCAGGGACATAAATAAAGATCAGCAGTGGATTTCGGCACTGAACTGCACTATCGGTGCATGTTTGGGCACAAGCTAGCACCCACTGAAGTCAGCAGAAGTTTAGAAAGACAAAACACCTCCCACACAAAGGAGAGACAGAGGAAGCAGTCAGAGCTGTGAGGCAGATAAGCTGCCTGTCAGAACAGGCTTGGACTGTCCTAGCAGGAAGATGTTGTCCAATGAGAGGGAAAATTATTTGGGGAATGAATGAATAGTGAAGCTTCTTGTTAAAAAAAAAAAATAAATAAAAATTTAAAAAAACCCCAAACAACAAAAAAACCAACCACAATACTTTCCCAAACATCTCTCTCAGCTTTCTGCCAAGTGAAGGCAAGACCAAGACATGCAGGAGCCTGCTTGAACCTCTAGTGCAGGATCATTCGACAGCGACAGCCTGAATGGGGGCAGAGGGAAGGTGATAAATGGCAGAGAGGACACGGAGACAGCGCTCACCGCAGAGCTGATCCTTGCTCTGTTGGAAGAGAGGGAAGCTTTCTGTGGGCTCAGCACCTTGAATCCCCTCAAACTCACATCCAGCATCCTGCTTCACATAGCTCCTGCTTGGCTCTCAGGGGTGCAATCCTGCCTAGACCGCTGCCTGCTCCAAGCAGCAGGGAATCAGCCATCCAGGGAGAGGAAGTGGCAAATTTAGAGTAAGAACTAAACAAACAGCATCGCTGGAGCAGAACTGTAAATCTTCAAACAAGTACTGAGCACTTCACTGCCAGGATTGCACGGTAAAATGATGGGGCCAATTCAGAGCCACACTGGTGAAAGGAAGGAGAGTGCTCACCCCAAACTCAAAGTCACAACACCTCTAACTGCACCCCCTCATACACATTTCCATTCAAAATCTCCCATACTGAAAAATGCTGTGCCTCTAGAGTGTTGCATCCTCAATCAAACCTCAGCTTCTTGCTGGCATAGGGCTTTCCTTAATGCCGTATCAGTAACCAGGGTCTCACCAATGCACCAGTCTGCTCCCTCCCACTTTGTGCAGAGTTTATCACAACAATTCACCTCTCAGAAGAAAACAAGGCAAAACCACAAGCCAAACTAGAGCAGTCAGGGGAAAGGGACGGGGAAAGGGACAACACAGACCACAAACGACGAGTAAATTTCATAAAAGCAAAACCCCAAATCATGAAGAATCTGCCCTTGAGGCAGTGATGGGAGATGAGAAGAGCAGGTTGATGGAAGAGCAGAATGCCTGAATGCAAAGACTTTCAAAATAAAGCAGTGAGAAACCCAGCAAATGGCTTTACATAAGCCAGATGTTTCTCCAGGGAAAGAAAGTAGGAAAATAAATAAACCTGTCTGGATTCCCCTTCCTCCATTCATACTTGGTTCCCTCACCAGATACTTCTTAAGGCCCTACATGCTCTTGGATTGCTTGCACCACCAAACAGCGCAGAAGTAACACACAACCCCCCCAAATTTCCCTATAGTACAGCTGGTCTCCATTTCCAACATGCACCAACGTCTCTGAGAGAAAGACAGGGCTCCAGTCTCCTGCAGAAGGACCACAGTTTCACAGGAGCAGCTGCCAGGTTGAGAGTACCTCAAATCCCAGCTATCTGAAGAAAGCAGTGGAGAAACCAGGGAAAGCAAACAACGATAATGCAGAACAAGTGCAAGTTCAGCTATAAGCACAAACCACCAGAAAAAGAAAGGCAGGTCAGAGAGCACTGGTGGTCTCGCCTTGCAACAGGCAGAGGAGGGGGGTCCATACTGTCCCAGCACTAAGGGGTCCAGATGGCCCACACAAGCTGGGCACCAGCAGTCTGGGGCTGTCCAGCCAGCCTGGGTGTCTGCACCTACTGCATGATTAATTCCCAATCCATAATTAACCCCCGATCCTTGACTAAGCCATCAAAGCCAAACCAGTTTCCACCCTGACCCAGCTCCCAATCCAAAAACATGATCGCGACACGGCTGAGCAGGGCACCATGGAGGTGTCAGGGAGGAGCCCAGAGGCACCAGAAACTTATAATTCCGTTGCAAGCAGCTCATAGTCTCTGACTGCTGGTGCCAGCACCACCATGACTGCCGAGGACCACCGCCACCATCACAGACTGAGGGGTTCAGCTGCCTCCAGCCGCACAGAACCTTCTTCCCCCAGCTCTTCATCCTCCCATGCCTCCTTCACAGGACTCAGCAGTGTTTCTGGATCACCGTGATGGCCATGAGTCTTTCAAGTCTTCCCAGGCCACCAGTCAGGGTCCCCTCAGGTGCCACCTGAGGTGTCACAGCAGCTCCTCACGTTTTGGAGAAGAAAAAGGTGAGAGCAGAGTCATAGCCAGGCTAGGAAAAGGAGACAGTGCTCACAGAGGTACTTTTTCACACACACAAGCCCTGCTGGCCCAGGAAGGGGAGCTGGTGCCCCCCACCTCAGGGTGGTGGTGGCCATGACAGGAAGGGGTGTGCTGCGGGGAGGAGGGACACAAAGTGGCTGCCACTGCCCACCCTGGGGGAGCACTGCCCTGAGGTCCAATGCCTTATTGCTCCCCACCTCAGTTTCCCACCAATTTAAAGCAGATGCTACACAGATGCCACACAAATGCCACACAAACAGCCATTTAAACTTGAGCACAGTCCCCAGAAAACAGGCACATTTGTTGCTTCATCGCCATGTCACTAGCTGAACCACATGTGGCAGCCCAGACCCCACACTGCCCGGCTGGCTGTGGCAGCCCTCAGCACCCACTTGCCCCCTTCCCAGCATGGCGAGTCTCCTCAGCACAATACAATCGCCAGCACACAGCACAGCCGTTTCCCTCACACCACACTCCTCTGGTGGTGTCTCCCACCCAAATCTCACACCTAGGCCAGGGGTGCAGCAGTGGCCTTGTGGCAGCTCTGGGTGGCCTTGCTGCAGTCTGTCCTTTGGGCTGGTGCTGCTGGGCAACACAGCGAGAAGGTCGAAAGACAAAGCCAGCAAAAGGGGAACTTTGTAGCTTGAATACAGGAACTCGCAGGAACAAGACGTGGAGGCTGGATGGGATTCCCATGAGCTGCTCTCCCTACCTGCTGGAAGTTTCCTCACCCGCCTTCTCATGCCAAATTACATTTAGCCAGCCCAGTATTCTGATCTTAAGCATGATTAAGAGGAAGATTTGAGGAAGCACAGGAGCAAATGGCACAAAATCCAGAAGAAAGCCTGCTTTCATGCACTTTCCAAGCAGCCTAGAGCATGACTATCACAGCCTGTGCCAGACAGCTGTACATACAGGGATGTGTTGATTAGCTAAACTATTTACATGCCTTCGCAACACTGCAAATAGCCCGATTTGCTCACATAAAGGATAAAAAAAGAAAACAACAGCCCACAAATAACCTGGTTACCGTGGAAATGTGAGCACCCAAATTCAGGTGGCGGCAGGAAGAGTCTGCTTTCCCACATGCATCTCTGGGTGACGCAACAGCAGGCAAGTTCAGAGCTGCATGGGTTGACTTGCATCCTGCTCAGAGCATGTTTGATGCCAAACCAAGAAGAAAGGGCCTAGAAGAGGCGTAAGGGTAGACAAGCAAGGGAAAGAAAGCTACAAATAACTCCAAAGTTCCTTCCCTGAGCTCAGGTCCTGCTTGTCAGGCTCCTGATGCTGCCTCCACCACCCCTTCACACCTCCCTCCTGCCGTCATTTGGGGCACGTCTCCCCTGCCTTTGCGTCCTTCTCTATCATTGTCTATGACCACAACTAATCCTCACAGCACAGCCCTGGGAACATACTCTTTGCGCTCCTGTTTTACAAGATGCCAAACAGTGACCCTTGTGCTCCAGACGTACCTGCTCTCCTTGCCCTTCCCTCTCCAGCTGGGGTGAGCCACCAGGCTCTGCCAGGCAGCACAGAAGGAGGCAGCATGAGATGTGCTGTGCAGAGGGCTGCTGGAAGCGTTCAAAACCAGCTACCTGGGCTTCCTGGTGGGGAACTGCAGAAGTTTAACTGCAGAAGTTTAGTTCTACCAGTGTTCAGAGCTTTGTGCTTTTGCCATGACTTGAAACAGAGGGAGAAACTTTTGGAAGTCCCTGGGACCTGTGGTCCCTCTAGCTGTTCGAATCAGAGAGATAAGACAAAATTATCCATGAGAAGAAAAAAAAAAAACCAACCCACTCATATTGCCTGAGGGCTTGTGGCATCACAACTGAAAACCCAAGGACAGCACATCTCTCTGCCTGGAGATTACCTGGTTTTGTAGAGCACAGCACCCCACAGAGCATCATGCAAGCGGCTTGCTTGGAATCAATGGGTTAACTGAGGAGCTTCTCCCTGCTGCGTGTGGGAAGCAGTATCTCCTTGCCAAATTCCACTGCTCTGAACATAACCAGCTTTCTCACTCAGCCCGTGCTCCTACGCTCAAGCTAGTGCTTGTGCCCGCCTCTGCATGGGAGTGTAGACAGACCCCATGCTCTTTTCTCTCTGTAACTATTTCTCCAGCATTGCCCCATTCCTGATGTCAGTTCTTGTCTCCTCACTAAATTACAGGACATCAGGTCTCCAAGGAAACCCCTCGGAGCCAAGAAGCATGGTGCAAGACATTTGTAAAACGCTGATGGCTGAGGACTGGCTGGTCCCTGCTGTCCAGACCAGGAAGCTTGGAAAAGGCTCCTTTGGGTCCTGGGGGAAAGAGCACTTGGAGGTGGCAGGATGGTTTTCAGACAAACCACCTCCTTCCTTTGGCAACGGGGCTTTTGAGTGCAGCAGTGGCCAGACACTGACAATAGACTTGTGGATCCCAGCATCAGGTACCCCAAGGGAGCTGCCTGCCAAGGAGCAGGCCAGCAGCTGCCTGCACACCAGCTCTTCCACCGACACTGTCGCAAATAGTAGCTGTGCTGCTCCAGCCAGCCACAACTCAGCTACCATGCAAATGTGCTTCCAGAGCTAACACTAACTGCTAATATCCTACTCCACACCTTAGCAGAAAATCGTAAGAGGAAATTAGATGGAAGCAAATGTAGCCACACACCTGACAAGCTGTTCTGCACTCCTTCAGTGCACAGCCAGCCTCCAGCATGGTTTCATATCTTCCTCAAGAGCTACTCTACCATGTAATTACAGGGGAAAACCTAAAGGTCTCCTTTTCCCTGCATACCAGGTAGATTTTCATTTGTTGAGCCACAAACAGGCCTCTAAATCAATACACAGATTTCCGTCATTTAGTCAAGGAGTAAACAAACAAGTTCACACACACACACACGCTGCCCTGGCTCCTGCTTCAGCCTCTGCCTGCCTCTCCTGCTCTGCGGCGGACTCTGCACTCGTCAGTCTGAGCTCCTTCTGGAATAAAACTAGCTATCTTTCGTGCTTGGGCCCCAGGATTAGAAGAACAGAGCAACATGCACACTCTGAAGAACTGAACAATTGAATAGGTAGACATTTAATTTCTGGCCACTTAGGTTAAAACAAGGAATACTGGGGCTCAGAGATAAACCCACTCCTGCTCAGCAGATATGCAGGCAGCCACAGCTCCCTTAGCTGGGCTGCACTCAGATGCTTAGAGCCCCATTTCACCCTAAAGCATCCCTATCGGCCCCTCTAGGTTTCTCACAAACCACTCGCACCCGCAGCTGGGACACACAGGGCAGCACAGCCCCGATGCTGCTCTGCGGCTGGGGGCTTGGCCCCCCGCAGGAGGATGCGGGAGGTGGCTTCCACTCTCCACAGGACCCAGAAGTCATCAGATAGCTGCCCACAAGGCCACTTCTTGCTTTCCTACTGAAATAAAGTCTGCTACGCAACAGTTGTGGGCAAGGCCTTGTCATGCCTTTGTAGGCCAGGCTTAAACAGCAAACAAAAAGTGTCTTTAGCTTATCTATTTATTTTTGGCTGAGGAGTGGCTGGGGTCAAAGCCAGTCCAATTCTCAAGCTGTTCTTTGTTCTCCAGTTTATCCAATACCCCATATCCCTCTCCCTGCCCTCCCACCTCCCCCTCTCCATTTTATCACAGGTCTTAAAAATTAAGCTGTGCATGAAACCAAACACCACACTTGAACACTGCCCAGCAAATGCTCTTCATGCTCATAGAAGCCTCCTAATCGACCATAAAAAAAGGATAAGAACAGTGTGCCCTTATATGGGCAGAGGCTAGACAAGCATCTGACACAAACATAATTTTTAAAGAAAAAATAATATTTATTTGCAATATAAACAAAGTCCCAATATTGGATCAGTATATATAGGGTCACTAATTTTCCTTCATAACTCAGAAAGCAGAACCATTCCTCACTAGCAAGCTCTCATTTATACTAATCAGAAGATGCATCTTTTTTTTCCTTTAAAGAATAAAGACCACTAACAGCACAGGAAGCCTTTACAAACCAGCTTAGCTGTAATGCAATACAGATGCACTGTCAAAAAATCCCTGAAAAAATAAATTCCTCCATGAGGTAAGATGCAATTAGGATATTCTCAATTTTCTCACTCGCAACCGTACTTACGCCCATTCTCCCTTCCAATGACCCACGATCCCGTCATTGTTGCAAACAAAACCCAACGAACAAACAAACAAAAACCAACCAGAAACAAGAAAGAGAAGCTCATTCCAACATTCTGGTAACAAAAAGAACGGTTTCAGGATGTGACAGCGTCAAACATTCCTCCAGACAGATTTTTTAAAAATTTTTTTTCTTTTTCTTGAAAAAAGTACAAAAACCTGATATTTAGAAAAAATCCGTGGCTTTTTTTTTTTTTAGTTACATGAGAGTTAAAGTGGATGGGGGGGGGGGGGAGAAAGGAGGGACTACATTGCAGCTAGTAAAGAAGTCTCTAAATCCGTTCTGCCCTCCTCCCAGAAATTATTACCACTTCCTCCCCCTCCCGGCTTGGTATAAAGTGTTTGCCAAACACTAGCCAGAAATATAAACAAGTCTTCTCAGAATAGAAGGCACGGCATAAAGTTATTTGAAAGAGGAAGAAAGAAAAAATCAGAACCTCTGTTGAAAGCTCCAATCATCTCAGAATTTGCCAGTTAATATATATATTCATATATATATAAAAATTCTCTGTTACAACGCTCTTGTCGTCATTTCCACATCTCTTCACTCCTCTCACACGCACTGTGCGTGACGATTCAGTCCCATCCCGCTACGCAATCCTCGCTCTGCTCCAGGCGCTCGCCGTCTTCCCCCTCCCTCCACCCTGCACACATGGGAAAGAATCAAGTGTGCATGAGAAACGCCAACACCGCCACTAACTTCTGGACTCGGGAAGCTGGAATGGGTTTGGGCCAGCTGGATGACATTAAGTCAGTCAACAGGCAGCAGAAAACAGAGCTGGGCTCAGACATGCTTCTACCAGCTCTGGAGGCTACAAGAGTTTTACCTCTGGCAACAGCAAACAGTGTTTTTGGCAGGGGTGGCATTAAAAAAAAAAAAAAAGCTTGCGGCTTAGTCACCTTGTCTGAATCAGTGCAGAGTTTGTGATTGTGAGTGCAGGAGTGGTGAAGGGGTTGCATTTAAGCCCAACTGGCCTTCACACATAACAAAGCTTCCTACCAGATGCTAACAACAACAGCAGCAGCATGTATCTCTCTGGAGTACCCAGTAATATGCCAGGACATACCAAGGCTTCACAAAGTGTGCAAAATGCATTTGGTCAATATAAACATTTGATTAAAAAAAATAATAAATGATCAAACAAGAAACAGAATAAAATACTGGTTTTGCAACCTTGTCTGTACAAACAGTCAAGAACTTACATATTTAAAAAGAGTTTGAACCCAAAGCTTGACTAAGATCTACCTTTTCTTTTTTTAAAATAAAAAAAAAGTAAACTTGGGTTTTAAAACAGTCTTGGCCCAACAGCTTTTGTTCAAGGTTTCCAAGTGCATAAATCTCCTCGCTTTCCACAGCAAGCTAACCCCTGGTAGCTCTTCACACATGTGCATGTTCTGACAGTCCCAATGCACCCAGGAAAGCGGTTATTGCCGGTAACAGCTGCATTCAAAACGCTGTAACATCGCCCGTATTAAATAAACCCCCTGTAAAAAGACTACCTCTTCCAACCACTTTGCTCAGGACACTAATGAGCAGCAGTAGCCTTCTTAAAGCAGCCATCAGGCACCTCTGCCCAGAGAAGCGAGTCGTTTCAGAGCTGCCTGGCAAGACAGATACTTTTCTAAGAGTTGAAATGCTCAAGAGAAGCGATTCGATGCTCGAGTTCCCAACCAGGCGGCATCACCTTCATGTGGACTCCAGAGTGTTCAGCTGAAACAGGTTGTGGTTGGTGGGGGTGGTGAAGTAGAGCTGTTCGCTGGGCGAGCGGTTGTCACAAGGGCTGTTGAGTCCCAGAGTCCTCTCAAAGTCCAGGAGCTGGCCCATGAAGTTAAAGTTTGGGGAAATGTTGGATTTTTTCCTTTTCACAAAGTCATAGGCATCATTCAGGGACAAGTTGAGTTTTTGCATCAAGTAGGCAACAGTGACTGTTACAGACCGGCTGATGCCAGCGAGGCAGTGAACAAGGATCCCACACTTCTTGGAACGGGCCTCATCTGAAACAAGACAAGGGGAAGGGGGAGTCTATTATTCTGCACCAAAAACGCATGGCTTTGGAGTAGGGCCAGGTGGCAGCTGCAACCTCCCAGGACCAGGACGACTGCCAGAACTGGATGCCCTGCTCCTACTGACACCATCTCATGTCCCTTGGGCACCCGCATCTCTCCCCAAAGAGCTCCTGAGACAGTACCACCGCAAGGCGAAGCTGCACATCCCCATTCCACACAGCAATGCTAAGCATCTCTCGTGTTTGAGAAGTGTTAATCAAGCCTGGCAAAGTATCCCTTGTCTAGGGAGTGTCGGTACGCTCCATTCAAACAGGGAAATGGAGTAACCCACAAAAGGCAGGTGGAGCTGGCAACAACAGCTCCAGGGAGATGCTGTGGTCAGGCATAGCACACCCACCTCAACACCAACCAACTGGGGAAGACTGCGCAGGCGATGCAAGGCTACAGCCCAGCACCACGCAAGCTATTCTCTTCCACTGCTCTTGTCCTCCTTCCACTAGAAAGTTATCTGAATGTAGTCAAAGCCAATTTAAGCAGAGTCTGAAGTGCAGGAACTTCCCTTATTGGGAAATTGTTCTTCAGGATCGACAGAAACGCACTTCACTACAAACACACGCTTGTGTTGGAGGAGACTCTCAGGATGAATGGTAGCGGGGAGCAGGAATGCAGGCTGGACCAAAAAATGGCAAGAGAACAGCAACAAAATCTCCCCTCCCTTGCCACCGATTGAAAAGCACACACACACTCATTGTCTCTCGCACAGCCGGAACAGCGTGATCCCTTTATGAATTGACATCTTAGTGCTGAAAGAGGGACACGCCGCTGAGAGCGCTGAATGCACACAAGTACCCAGCGCTGCTTACTTCTGGGCAGCCCTATTTGAAGTCAGTCATTTGACCGAGTGCTTGGTGGGGAGGGAGAAGGTGGCAGAAGAAAGAGGATTCTCCGGCAAAGGTGGAGGTAAGAGATGCTCTGGCACCATGAGCACAGAGAAGGGCAAAGAAGATGCAGGGAAAACAAAATCCAGACCCAAGCCACAACAGATTTCCTGCCCCAGCTTCCAACAGCAGGCAAGAATTTCCAGTACAGTGGGCAATCACCCCCCAGCATATTCAGCTCTCCCCGGTCAACATTTTTCTGAGACATTTTTGCCTTTCAGCTGACCTGCGACAGATTTCTTGATGTTTGGTTTTAGAGCGAGGTAATCCTCCATTTCCTGTCATTAACTGGAAAGCACAAGTGTGGTGTTCACAGAGACACTGACAGATCCCAAATCCCACGTGCCAGCAGGGACCCCATACCTCACCCCTGATGTTTAATACTACACTCCATGCGGTAAGCGCAAGTGGGACATCAGACAGGTCCCTGCTGCCAGGCTGAAGCAGCCGCTTCTGACCACATTCACATTACTAGAGGACAGAAGCTGAGGGCAACCAGGGTTTCCCATGGCGGAAAAGCTGCCAAGGACCCACCACCTCCCTGCCCTGTTTCAGGCCTGGCAGCACAGCAAGGGAGCATGTGCAGTGGGGCCCGAAACGGGACAGGTAACAAAGCAGCACTGAAACAGGCTGCAGAGATTTCAATCTCAAGGTAAAGGTCCCCCTCACCTTTACCAATGTTTTTAACCAGATATGAAGCCATAGGGCTTTCAATAGTGAGCGGTGGCAATAACCACCTGTCCCATTCACCCCCGATAAATCAGAACTTATTAGGCTAGCAACCATCACCAGCAGACAGCACAGGTCATGCTGGAAGTGTACATCCCTATTCAGTCTGACAGATGCTTCTCAGAATAAGCAGCAGTTTTCCAAGTCAACAGTATCCTGGGAGAAGAGATCTGCCCCCCTGCGCCCCTCCCCACGACCAGCCGAAGCTGTCTCAGGGGCTGTCTGCACAGCAGTTTTTCCAGCTGAGCTCTGCCGTGCCATTATAATCACCAACTCATTGTGTTGACACTTACCTTCAGAGAAGTATCCATACAAGGAATTAGTTATGCTACAGCAACTTACAGCAGGATCACAACTGGACTAGCAAATCCCTTCAGGAAAACAAAACATCCTCCCCCCTGAGATTTTAACCGCACTTGGGGCTAAGGAATTGCTGGCACCAGTCACGTTAATGCAAGTTCCACCAACACTCATTCCCTCCAAGCAAAGCAGGCAAAGGAGCTCCCCACCGCCTCGGTTCAGCCATTCCACACAAGCACAAATCCCCATACAAGGGCAAGAGACGGCACAGCCAGTCCTACCGTTTGCAGGTAACCCAGCTGAGGTGCTGCAAGAGGGCCGAATTTTGGAAGGGAAGGCCTCCCTGAACCCAGCCAGCATGACACGTGCCAGAACCGTCACCTCGGCAGCGTGACGCTTGGCTGCTAAGCTAGCGCCGATGCTGTACCCTGGAGAGGTGAGGCCAGAGATGAGCGACAGCCCTGGGAAGCGGCTTGCCACATTCCCAAGCGGTGAGTATGAGAAGAGATGTTCTGCCAACTACCTACCAATGAAAGCAATGGCCTCGGGAAAGAACTGCGAGAGGTTCTGGCTCCAGTGATCTGAGATGGGGATCTGCTTGTACTTGAACTCTCCATCGTGCTCAAACATGTTTGGCAGGTTGGGAGTCACATTCAGGATGTATTTAATGCCGTATTTGCCCAGGATGTCCAAGTTGGTCGAATCTTTGGCACAGCCCAGGTACAGGTAAGGTAGGATCTGGACCGGAAAGGCAGGCTGATTGTTAGGGATGGGGCTCCCATCTGATTCTGTGGCACTGCTGGGTTCCCTGTCAGATTCGCCATCCGAGCAGTCAGAGCTTATCCGCAGCCCTCCCAGGCCAAGGACTGATGCTGGAGGAGAGTTGCTGGGTGAGGAGCTGTCAAGGTTTGTCTCGCAGTGCTCTGAATATTCGGTCTGAAACTTGTTAAAGCCACCTGGGAAGGGGGAAAGGAGAGAGGGAAGGGGAGAGGCAGACAGAAAAAGATGTTTTATTCTTCAGAGTGGGAAATCCTTCTACCTGAGCACATGTGCATGTTACTTAGCAAGTCTTTGCCAGCAAAAAGTTGGTATTCCTTCAACTTCGCCCCAAGAAAGGCCCTGGGAAGAGCGTTACTGAGCAAACAGGTCCCAGAAAACCAAAGAATGTTTCTTATGAAGTTCAATATTGCTTGCAATAAATAAGGGCCAAATCTCAATCACAAAAGAAACAAACATCCAAAAATAAAACCAATGGCAAGAGACAATCTTGCCTCATTTAGCTTCTCAGAAATATGGGTCTGAGGCAAGAGCTATTATGCCACCTAGACAGAAAAACACAAAAGTTGCCGTCTCTGAAAAGATGAAGTGAGAAAAACCACCGCATACCTAGCCCAGGCACTAAACCCCAATAAAATAATTCACCTTCAAGCAGGAAAAAAAGGCCCTAACTTTTGCCAAAGAGTGATCCTCATGCCTATTTCCTCACTACAAACGTGTTTGGTGACTGAGCAGTGTCACAGGTTTGCTCTTCACCCAAGCCGCAGCAGGCTTAAGGAAGGATGGGACCCTTCAGTCCTGCTCCTAAGTAGTTTTCTCCAGTTCCTTGGCTCAACAGCTTGGAAAGGAAGGCAGAGGCAGGGAAGCAAAAACCCCACTGATTTACCTCCTTCCCAGAAAATATTAAACAGGAGCTCAGCTGCTGGTATCTGACACTGACAAATGGTTTAATTAGAAAGGCCTCCTGAAAACTTTGTTAGTGGGTTCGGCGGTTGTGGCAGGGTCACTGAGCAGGACAGACAGCTCCTGCCACATCCATTCATGAAAAAGGCTCGTCCTCATCCTCCTCCTCCCCCCCGCGCCGCCAGACAGCGCCGAGGAGCCATTTTGGAATTTTAATTGGAAACATTTCCCACCGAGGCTCCCAGAAAAAGGCAGAGAAAGGGGCTCAGCTCCTCCCCTGCCCATCGGGGAGAGCTAAGGAGTAACTTCAAAGCTGCTCCTTCCTGCTAGGGATGAGGATGACAGGGAGAGAAATGGAAAAACAAAGTGAAGGAGCAAGGGAGCCCATCGGGAAATCCCAAACATGGATGGGATGGAGGCTTCACCCACCAGCACAGGCAGGGAGTGGATGGACAGGAGGGAAAAGTGGGATCAACCCCTGTGCTTGGGGCCTGGCTGCCCCCTGCCACCTCACCTTCGGAGGCTTGTGCGGGCAGCGCAGCCCCCGAGGCTGGTCCCCAAATACCTGCCTGTCCCCCTGCCACTCCAGTCCCATACTGGGGGCTCCCTCGGCTCCCCAAAAAGGGGTCTATCCAGAAGCAGCAGTGTTTTTTAAAGGGCTGCGAGCGACAACTTTCTTCACCACTCTCTCCCCACACTCCTCCGCTCTCCTGTTATTCCTGCCTCAAACCCGCCACCCAGCGACCGGACTGGAAGGACTGGGAGGATGGGAAGGGTCCCAGCAGCCCAGCTGTGGGCTCTGCTCAGCACGCTGCAGAGGCCTCCTGGGATCTTTCAAAATGGCCAAAAAACAACATCCCCCCCTCCCCCAAAAAACCAAACCCAAACCCCAAAATACACCAGCCCTCACAGAAGGGCAGGTGGGGGGGTGTGCGGCTCGGCTCCCCCCCTCCCAGCCCCGCCAGCATTTCCAGGGAAAGGGGGAGAGAAACCCAAGCGCTCGCTTTTCGGAGATGGAGGAGAGAAGAAAAAAAAAAGAAAAAAAAAAAAAAGGGTGTCTCTTCTGCTCCCCCCCATCAAATCTGGCCATCCCTTCCGAAGGGAAGCCCCCGAAAGGGAGCAGAGCCTAGGGGCGCCCGCGGGCGGCAGCAGTGCCCGGCCGGGGCCGGCCTGGGTCGGGGCAGCACTGGCAGGGCTGCCCGGGCGGCGGGGCTCCTCCCGCCGCGGCCGGGGAGGCGACGCAGGAAGAATCAGGGCGCTCCCGGCCGCTTCCAACCTGCGACCATTTTGTGCGGGGGATTAAAGCGGGATGCGGGGGGGATATCTATATAAAACCATAAAAATAAACCAGGCAGAGGGAGGTGGGGGGAGGAAGCAAAACAACCAGACACCTCCGGCCGGCCAGGGGGTGGGCGCCCGGCGGTGCAGGGGCCGGCCGGGGGCTGCGGGAGGGGTGGGGGGGCACGACGGACCCGGGCAGCGGGAGCCGGACGGGGCTGGGGGAAGGCCGGGGGCACCTCACCTTTCAGGTAATAGGCTTTGCAGCCGTCATCGCGCAGCTTCTGGAGCAGGAGCCCCAGGACGGAGGTGGCGGCTCCGCCGTCCTGCCAGTCGGCGGTGGCCTCGTCGTAGAGCAGCACGGTGTCGGCCTTGCAGCGCTTGACGAAGCGCTCCTTGTCCTCGTGGTTGGGGATGATGGAGCGGATAGGCAGGTTGCCCTTCTTGAGGCGGCGGAGCATGAGCCCGGGGATGGCCAGGTTGATGGCCGTCTCGATGTGCGAGCTCTCGAAGAGCTCGTGGGGGCGGCAGTCGAGCAGCAGCAGCGAGCGGCCGCCGCCCGACTCCAGCTCCTCCTGCAGCCACTCCGCGCTCTTGCACGGCATCGCCGCAGCCATGGACGCCCGCGGGGAGCTCCCCCAGACCTGCGTTTTCATGGGGCTCGGCAGCGGCGGCCGCCAGCGCCCGGCCCACCGGCCACCCACGCGGCGGCCGGACGAGGCCCCGCTCCGCTGCTGCTCCTCCCCCGGGCCCGGGTTGGGCTCGCCGCTCTGCCGGACGCGGCGCGGCGCCGCTCCGCACGGCCGTGGGTGCCCGCTGCCTGCGGCCCGGAGCGCGGCGGCCCCCGCTCTCCCCTACGCGGTGCGCCCCATCCCGGCGGCCTCAATTAAAGCGGGGCTTCGCCGGCGGCTCGGCGTGTCATGCCTCGGGAGGCGGGGCGGGCGGCGGGGCCGGCCGAGAGGCAGCGGCCCCCGCCCGGCGCTGAGCCCTCCGCGCCGCGCGGCACCGTGCTCACGCACCGGGCGGTGCGGCCCCGGGCGGGGCCCCGCCCACCGCCGCACGTCACCGCCCACCGCCCCGCCCCCAGCACCAATGAGGCGCGGCGGGGGCAGCGGGCGAGCCCAATATGGGCAGGGGGCGGGGCCCGGGCGGTAGGGGCAGAGCGCGGGAAGGCGCGCGGGGCCAGCGGACCCCGCCCCACGCTGCCGGCACCCCGCGCTGCTGCGGGCAAGGCCGGCCCAGCCCCGCCGGGACTGTACACCGCCCCCTTGCTCCCC
>BOSO01020380.1:0-27877 GCA_018403395.1 Gorsachius goisagi | reverse complement strand
CCCCCCCCCCCCCCCCCCCCCCCTTCCGCTCCCATCAGTTTTCAGCCAAAGATTTAAGAAAAAGTTACGGGAGCGAAGTAGCGCGGTCCGCGGGCCAGCGGGCGCGGAGGCCTGCGCGGATTTTGAGTGGGTCATGCCCAGCCGTGCCTCGGTCTTTGACAGCAACGCCCCGTTCCAAAATAAAATTGACTGACACTCATTAAGCCTCAGGATTCCCTTTCTTTCTCAGAATGAGCCTCAAAATAGATTATTTTATCCGACCGTCCTAATTTATTTTTAGAGTATCTTCCCTTTTGGTACCCACTGCTATAAATACAAACCTCTTGTGCTGCAATACTGAAATTTCAAGACAGGATTGTACCTGGAGGCATCCTTCTGGTTTCCATCCATCTTTTATGTGCCTTTTCGTGTGAATCAGTTCTGCAGTTCCAGAAGTTTTCCATGCCTCACATAAACTGTTCCTGTTACAAAATAGATTTGATCTTTCTCTTTCTAATGAACAGGATGACATTAAAAGCATGGGTTTGTATGAGCTGCTTCTATTGCAGTCTATTTTCACCATGCAGGCGGTCAAACATTGATGGGTTGCTCAAGAGGTTGTGCAATCTCCATCCTTGCTGGTTTTCAAGATTTGGCACACCACAGCCCCGAGTAACCTGGACTGACCTCAGCGCTGACCCAGCTCTAAGCAGGACATTTGCCCAGAGACCTCCTGTGGTACCCTCTCACCTGGGTTATCCTACCAGCTCTCCAAATTCCCACGGGCATCGGTGGGAGGGGGAACAGCTCCTCCTCCCCAGGCTGGGACAGATGAGCCATTCCTTTTTTTTTTTGCCCTAACTTCTGTTCTCTTTAGCCTCATACTGTAAACTTTCTCAGCAAATACTGTTACAAAGGGGAGAGTCAGGGTCTGTCTCACCAGCCGATTCCCAGGCTCAGCGACCTGCCTAGATCTCGACAGGGTTTTTTCCCAGCTGGCTGGATTCCAAGACCTGGGCTGTATCTTGTGTAACAGGAAAGATATTGTTCTTTAAAACACTCCCCCACAGGCAAACAAGCACATGCGCACAGACAGACACAGTCTTAGTCTTAATATTGTTTAAAACTGTGCTGTTCAAATGACATTGTGTCAAGGCAAAAAATACAAATCAGATTGTGTTTAAGGACTCTCTTTATCCAGTCAGGACCTGCTTTTCTCAAAGCCAAGATCTACTACTGAAACCGTCACAGAGCCACTGTCTCTCCAGTGGTCTTCTATATACTCCTGACACAAAAAATATCCCAAAGAGGCCGTTTTCCTCTGTCTTTAGTACAAAAGCAGCACTCGGCTGCACTGGGGTCCCTGTGTACTTTTAGTCTAGTTCATACGTCTGGATCCTAATAAAAAATACAGACTCAACACAGCAATTGAGCACACACTTAACTTCGAGCACGCCGAGCATCCCCTTGCAAAACACTCCATGATTTCAGCAGGACCATGCTCCAAACCATTTGTGGATTTCGTTGGCATCAGCAAATTAAATGGCTTGTTCTACATCACTTTTTTTTTGTGACTCAAGTGTGCCCGAGAAAGCGGAACAGCAGAAGCCGTCCACTTCCCCTTGCCCATTTTATTTTTACCACTGGTTGCTGTGGGAAGCTATTGTGATTCAGTGCTGCAGTAGGAAGTTACTAACGCTGCTCTTGCAGCAGAGGATGTTGAGGTTCTTATGCAAGCCACAGTGAAAATAGCTGACCTTTCAGTATGTTTATCAAAGCACCTTCAATTCACGAGGGGAACAGCAGCAGGTTGTGCAAAGAACTTAAATCTGGGCCTAAAGCCCTTGGTGTACAGAAAATAGTGCCTGGAAACCTTATGGGGACTCCTTGGCTCCTCTTCTGCGGTGCGAAGGAGGCAGGTGTAATTGCCAGCGTGCGGTGCTGCAAAACCAGCAGAGAAATGTTTCACCTCCATTTTGCGGTCGCACTAGCAACCACATAAGTTTCGGGACAGGCTCCAGGTGGCATCACCTGCAGAGGCAAGACCAGATTTCACCCCGGCAAGGGCAAAAGCAAAATAATGTCACCCAACACTGGTGTGGCATCCTCTTGCCCGCGCAGCCGGGAGCTGAGGGACATTGGGACGGGAGCAATGGAGATTCCCCTCACTTCTCCCATCTCCGGGCCCGCGGGAGCGTGTCTCATCCCGGTGAATTGCCGCTGCAGGCCGGCAGGCTGGGCCGGGCGGCGGTGGGTGCCAGCCCGTCGGTTGCTGCCCTCTGGAGTCAGCCGCTCCAAAATGCACCGCAGCCAAAAGCCAGAGCGAGTTCTCCTCCTGCAGCGCCAGGCTCCCTTTGCCAGGCCCCGCATCCTCCCTGCAGCAGCCGGGGCTGCCGTCCAGTGGGGAATTTCTTTCGTGAAAGAAGAAATCTCTGCTCTGCAGAGAGCCGCGGGTGTGCCCTTCAGATCCCCTCCCAAGGAGAAGGCACCTTGCACCCACAAGGTTTCCCAAAACGTGGCAGACTAGAAGCACTTAGGCTGGGGCCAGGATGCTGAGCGCCAGCACCTCCTCCAGTGCAGTGGGGCTGGCCAGGGCTCAGGGGTCTCAGTGGTGGTTGTCTTACCATGTACACGGCCTTGCTGACAGCTAGAAGACCAGCACATGTCCAGAAATGAGCAGCTTTCGGCTCAACTCCCAAGAGTCCTGAGTGCTTGCGACGAGGCCAGCACAAAGCGGTAACTGCTCTACGCGCGGACTGCCATCGCCTCCATGCCGTACCACCACAACCAGCCTCAGGTTTCCAATATACAGGGCTGTGCGCATCCTTCTGGTTGTTGTCCTGCTGTGGAAAGTCTCTCTCCTCCATCAGCCTTTCTACTTGATGCCCGGCATGGTGACCAGCAACTTCCCTGTGCCCACAGCCATGTCTTGCTGGCTTGGCTTCAGATTGCTCTCGTCCTCATCTGTCCTGGTCTCCTGTGATGCAGATATAGCCACCATCGCAGGTTCCTCATTTCCATCACCACCACCTCTCTTCTTCCAGGTTCTCTGACTGACGTTTCTTTTTCTACCTGGGTCTTTGTCTCGTGTTTTAGAAGCAAAGACCATAACTGCAAGTCCTGGCAGAACAGGAGGTTACAGAACATTGACAGCAGATGTCTGCCCCAAACTCACCCCAGGCCCTAGCTGAGCCCCTGTGGTGGGTATTGCTTCCAAGGATGTGGCAGCTGTGCCTTTGAGCCTGGAGAGCAGCCAAAGTCCAAGTAAAGGGCAGAAAGTGTCACATCACGAGGGGACTCACGGTAGTAACCACAGCGTAGGTGAGGACTGGGGCTCCCAAGAATTTGAAGAGTAAAGCAAAAGTATTGCAATCGGAAGCTGGTCAGAAGTTAAACCACATTTTCTTCTTAAAAATGAACCTCTGAAAAGCATGCCTTTTTTTTTTTTTCCCTCGCTTTTCAACATGCACTTTCTCAACACCATTGCACCCCAAAAGGGTTTTCTGTCCAGTCCTCAGCCAGAAAAGCAGCCTTTCCCCCAACAACTCTGGGCTGTAGCTGCTAAACCTTCCTAGGACTTAGAGTCATAGAATGTTTTGGGTTGGAAGGGACCTTTAGAGGTCATCTAGTCCAACCCCCAAGGGGAAGGACTTACCTTCTCCTTACTCAGTCAGCTGTTTGCAATGTCTAATAACAAGTATCAGGCATGATTCATGGTCCAGATATCAATCCATAAAGCTAATAAGCTCCTTCTGTCTTAGGTGCCTGTGGTCAAATATCCATCAGTACCAAGAGAGGATGCTCCCTCCTGGCAGTTCAACCATGGACTGGCAGCTCAAAGCAGTATTTTGTGAGCAGTATTTCAGCTGGGAACTTGCTCAGCTGACCTGGGCTCCCAGGGTGGCTTCTGGTTTGCTCTGTGACACTGAGCAAATTCAGAATTTTCTGTACTGCACTTTTGCTATCTGTAGAATGGGGCTGGTGCCTCCCAATCACCTCTGCAAGCATTTGGGTGCTAGGGAACCAGGCAAGTGGGCTGGTGTGACGTTAGCATCCTCCTTGCAGAGCTGAGTTTTTCATGTTGAATCACTTTTTCTTTCTTTAAAAAAAAAAAAAAAAGCTTTTTATTTAACTTCCGCTTTCCTTTCTAATTACTTAATTGAGGTAGGAGTTATTTTGTCAGGGAAGGGCACTTGTTGATGGTTTACCCTGTTTCTTTAATGTATGTAAAAGGTTAACTCCTGGTAAAGAAATAGATGCACGGTTTTAACAGTAAAAAAAAAAAAAAAAAAAAGGCCCAAATTTGCTTTCTACTCCTGCACTAATTTGTGACTATTTTTATCAACGTTAACACTGAGCCAGGGTAAAAATACTCCTTAGAAAGTTTAGAATTTACATTTGTCTTCATATATATTCAGCAGAAATCTAGCTTGCCAGCCTCCGCACTGACTAATCTGGATTCATTAGCTTCATCCGCCCCCAAGAAAAATGTCAGATGACTTTGGCCTGGTGAAGCCTGCACCCACAAGTGCTCAGCAGGAGGATCTAAGCGCAGCGCTCTCCTTTCTGCAGCAAGCGGTCCCCTCCCCACGAAGCATCCGCTCTGACATCGCAGGCATCCAACTCGGTGATGGGAACAGATTCCCCTTCCTAACACAGCCCCGCTTCAGGGCAAAGCCTCCAGTGAGCTCCATCCTGCGAGGATAACAAGCCCTGGCAAGCATCTTCCCTGCTGCTGCCCCAGCAAAGGCAGGTAGATGTAGGCTGGGGAAGACCCGCCATGGGAAGAAACCTTCATGGATCAACTTGTGAAGCATGAGGCAGCCATGAGCACATGCAAGCTGCACAGCCAGGTCTTTGGGTGGTGCCTTTTTTTCCTCTATTAAATGGGCAGAGCATCCTCTGCCTCACCGGGAGGCACTTTTGCTCCAGAGCTTGGAGACTTTCACGTCAGCGAACTCTGGTCCAAAGACTACAAAGTTATTCTCTGGCATGTTTCTGCAGAAGAAGCAAACCAACTCCTCCCACGCAAAAGCCGGAAGGCAAGTACAGCGGCTGGGCAGCTCAGGGCAGTTATCCCCCCTTTGCATCTGTGCAACCCAACCTGATGTAGGAGCCTTCTCCTCGGGCTGGTTTTCACCTTTCCACCGTGCAGATCTCCAGGTAGATCTAGAAACTCTGTGGCAACCACAGGGGAGCAAAGCTGTATGCAGAGTTCTGCAGGCTTTGGGGAACATGGACATTCGCTTCCCTCTAAACATCTCCACAGCAAAAATCAAGGCTCCAAGAACCCCATTTTTCTCTTTTGTGCAATCACCTTAGTGGTTTCTTAAGCCCAGAATGGCTGAGGCTGGAGGTCCCTCTGAGGAGCGTCTGGTCCAACCCATGTCTCACAGCAGCATCTGCTAAGGCAGGTACTGCATCCCAGTTGGGAATCCCAATATCTCCAAGGATAGGGACTCCACAACCTCTCTGGGCAACCTGATGCAGTGTTTGACCACCTTCAGAGTGAAAAAGTGTTTTCTTACGCTTAACTGTCATGTCCCATGCTTCAATTTGTTCCCATGGCCTCTCATCCTTTCACTGGGCACTCAAGAAAAGTCTATCTCCATCTTCAGGGTTTGAGGAAACCTCTGCATTTTTATGGAATAAGGCATGCTTCCACCTGGGTGCAAAAAATCCAATCTGCAGAGTCAAAAATATTGGCCCAGCTCTTCTCACAGGGCTTCGGCTGGGATAGCTGGTTAAATGAGAACTTCAGAGGCTCCCGCACTTTCTATGAAACCCAAAAGAGAAAGGGGGCTGGTGTTTCAGCAGGGGCCAAGAACCCCCATGGGCTCCACCAGCAAGAGAGGGCAGCTCCAACATCCTTGAGCAACGACTGCTTCCCTTCTTCTCTCTCACCACTTCCTGGGCTCCAGGTTCCTTCCAGAGGAAGAACTGGAGAATATTTAAGATTATTTACCCTTTTAGCAGTGGATTTTAAATGAGCAGGTACGGAAGCACTGTGCCACCACTCTTCCGAAACCCTCCCTTGAGGAAGATCAGAGGAGGGGGCAGCTCCGATGCTCCCTTGGGCATTAGACCCTCCAGAGTCTGTCGCTGCAATGATGGAGCAGGACAGGATATTTATGGGACTTCAAAAGCTAATAACATCTACCCCCAAGCCTGTCTCCTGCGTATATTGGACACAAAATGCACAGCGCGTAGTTGAATATATACCTACATAACCCATTTCTAATCATTCCTCCTTTTGTATGCCAAAACCAGCCCTTCCTCTGTAGAAAATAGGCAGGCAAGAGAGGAATGGCCCAAGACAGCGAGTGCAGGACCTGTTGGTGCTATCTGAGCACCTCCCCTCTGATCCTCTTGCGTCTCCATCACCTCTCTGGCTCCGCAGTTTCAGCATCCTCGGCCGCCCGCCCTGCACACACGTCAGTTCCTCGGCAGCTTCTCCCAGGCGGATGGGCTGTTTTCAAGAAGCAATTTCCTGCAGAGAAATATTTCTTTTTCAAGGAGGCTAAGTGGCAGGCTTCCTGGTGCAGGCTTTTCACAGGAAACAATTGTGAAAGCAGCTTCACCACCCACCAGGAAGGGCTGTAAATGAGCAGGGTAGGCGCAGGCTGCACCCAGCTCTTCATCCCTAACCCAGCTCCCCCCCATATATGCCCCGGGGGCGGGGGGGCGGAGGGGGGACTTTTGTGCCCATCACCCACCTCTCCCAAGCTGCTACTGGGATGCTGGCTTCGGGCAGGGGAAGCAGACGGATGGGGAATACCTGAGATGGGTGTAGGCAGTGCAGAACCTCCTGGGGAAGGTGCTGCATGGCCCCTCCAGCACTCAGCCTGTCCCTCCAGTGGGAGAAGGTGAGAGAAGACACAATGCCTTTGCCAGGCTTTGGCTTACCAGCCTTTGCGCTCTCCCTCCTCACTGTGTTGCTGGGTCTGCTTTCAAGCAGGGCCACCAAATACTAGGACAGGCTTCTTTCTGCACCCTGAGCTGGGCAGTTAGTGCTCCTCAGCCTGGTCCTGTGAGGCACTTGGGTTTCTGGGTGCTCCCCTAAAATGCAAACCCTGCCAGGACTTCTCCCTGCTGCTGAAAGGGTGAGGCAGCCCAGCTCAGCTCTGCTGTGGTAGATCCAAGGCAGCCCTGGTGGCTTTGGCAGCGCTATCTGTGATTTACGCTGAGACAAGATCAGAGGCGGCCTCAGCAACGCGGTGGTGCTCCACATCCCTGTCTATCAATGAAACCCCAAGATGCACCAATTAAGCCCTCAGCCGATGCAGAGATACTGGGGAAGAAGGTTGCACCACGCTGCCGCTTCTCACCATGCGTGGCTTTTGAGCCAATTATTGTTCATATCCTTTTATTCCAATGAGCAGGTCAGGTCTCCCAGCCAGCACACGTCCCCCCACAATTTGGCTGGTTTGGATGTATTTGGTGGCTACTGATGGATGGGCAACCCAGGCTCCTGCCCCGCTTCGAGGTCTCACAACCTGTGCTGTGGCAACACCACTTCTTCATTGAGAAGTTTTGCCGGCCATTCGTGAAGATGCTCCAGCTCCTGAGAGTTTTTTCTTGCATTGAGTCCTCTGGTTTTGCAACCCCTCATTGCAATTTAAATAAAACTGAACAAAACAAAACCCAAGAAGCCATTTTCGGGAACCGTTCCATGAGCAAGGGGATGGTTCCCCTTTCAGAGCATCGGCAAATGACTTCTGTTTTCCTCCCGGTGTTAGTAATGTTCAGCTCAACCCCGCTCTTTTTCCCCAAAACTTTAGTTTCCAGGAAACAAAGCTTTATTTTGAACACAAGGCGTCTCTCAGCACAATCTCTTTTTCACTTGATTTTTTTTGTGTGTGTGTGTGTATTTAATGTGTTTAACAACATTCCAGTTTTCTGTGAACTTGTTCAGCAGTCCCTGCCGGTTCCTGGTCCAGCCTGTTTGACACCCTTGGATATACTCACAGCTTTCGGATACACATATATGACCTGCAAGAACATGACCCAGCATGGAGGGAACTGGACCAGGTCTCAGGGAAGAGACTGGTCCCTTCCCAACTCCCCACTGGCCTGTGTGATGCTGGGCAGGTCCGTTCCCCCTGCCTGTGTCATGGTTCCCAACCCTTGAAATGGGGTTAAAGCCCCTTCGTGCAGCACTTTGCTGGACCTAAGAGTTGGCACAAAATACCCAAAATAGCCATAAGGTGCAAGTCCAGTTTCCACCAGTGGCAGCAGTGCTTGGTGACGAAGGAGAAATAGAAACCTTCTTCCTTCTTCTCCCTCGGCCTATTGGCAACACTCTTCCTAATGCAGCCCATGATGTTGCTGGCTGTGAGAGTGCATTACTGGCTTACGGTCAGCTTGTTGTCCACCAGGACTCCCCAGGTCTTTACCTGCAATGTCGCTTTCCAGCTGGTCGGCCCCCAGTGTGTACTGGTGCGTGGGGTTATTCCTCCCCAGGGGCAGGAGTTCATACTCCACTTCGTTGGACTTTATGAAGCTCCTCTTTGCCCATTGAGGTCCCTCTGAATGGCAGCATGACCCCCTGACAGATCAGCCACTCCTCCCAGTTCTGTATCTTCTAAAAGCTGGTGCACTCGGTCCCATCATCCAGGTAATTAATAAAGAAGTTAAACAATATTAGCCCCAGTGATGACCCTTGGGGCACACCACTGGCCTCCAGCTGGACTTTGAGCTGCTAAGCACAACCCTCTAAGCCTGGGTTTAGTTCATCTCACCGTACACCAGAAGGACACACCAGCATGGTCTGGAGAAGGAGAACTGCCCCTTGGAGGGGTCAGCTTTGGTGGCCAAAGCGGACTTGGGGGAAACCTTCCCAGCTGTAATAACAGCCCGGCCTGCTCAGGCAGCTGCTATAGCTGGGATGGCCCCAGGACGTGTGCAAAGCTGGGGGGCAGGGAGAGCTCACATCATGTAATAGCTCAAGTGGTGGAGCAGGGAGAAAAGATTGGGCTTTGAGACATGTGCTTCTCCACGTCTGACCGCTGACCACAGCAGAGGGGGACATATGGCCTGGGGACACCAGGGCACAAGGAAAGGGGGATCCCACAAACAGCTTGTGCTGTTTCAGCATGCACATGTGTTGTGCCTGTGCGTCACCATTTCTTCACCCCCCTCTTTGAAAAGCAAGGAAGCAGTGACCAGAGAAACAGGTGACCAGGCAACTTTTAAGCAAACACATCCTGGGGAATGAGTCACCAGCTTCACGCAAGAAGCCAGGCTCATGTCTGGAGGGAGCGGGGCAGGCAGGGCATCAGACAAGATGAACGCTCCAGGGAGATGCCTGCAGCCTGATTAAAAGGCAACTTGGACCTTGTGTATGGAGACCCATCTGAGATGGCAGCTGGAGGTGTGAGATCAAAGCCACAGGGGCTCTGGGTGCACCCAGGCAGCTTGGCATGCAGCCAGCTGGTCCCAGCCCTGCAAGCCCACTGGCCACGAGGACGTGGCGGTGGGAGTACAGCTCATGGGGGCAGGCTGTTCCCAGGAGCTGGAGAAACCGCAGCAGCCACCTCACCCAAGCTTTTCTTAGGAAAGCTAAGGAAGGCTTGGGTTGGGTGGTGGCGTTTCTCACAGGAAACATTTCCTTGAATACCGTGGGTATTCAGGTCAAATAAAAGTTATTAGCAAAGTGGCATCAGGCGCACTGAGCCGGTTGAGTTCAAATGGTAATTTCCAGCAGCATGTGAGGTAATTTCCGAGGACCAGGAGTGTTTCATCACCGTGTTTTCCTGGTGACATCTTCGGCTGTTTTGCTTTTAAGAATCAGCCTTTTGTTTACTATTTTAGCTTATTTCCCCATGGAAAGCCTTTATTTACTCACCAACATTACCTGTAGCTTTTCATCTGAGTGGGTGAAGGAAGAGGTGGAAGAGGAACAGCTCTTCAGGAGCATGGCCAGCGTGCCAGAAATGATACTTCTTTTTTAAGCTATTCATAAAGCTAATGAGATGAAAAGGTTGTGTCAGGAGGGGGATCTTCTCCAGTTGGAAAACATGAAACACGAGAGTGCTGCTGTCTTTTCTGCCGGGGCCCTGGAATTTCTCATGTTATCTCTCCCAGGGTTTGCCTTATGGGGCAGATGCCCCAGAAGGGCAGCCGACGTGGATGGACGGATAGGAGAGGAGCTCACCGAGGGACTCACGCCCATCCTAGAAGGGCTGCGAAGCCTCAAAGAGAGAAGAAAATCCATCTGAAAAAAAAAAAAATCTCTGAGCCCAGACTTGTTGGGTGAAAGGTGTTGGAAATGCAAATTATTAATTTAAAGAACTGGGCCAGGAACCAGGGGTGCCAGGCTGAGCTGTTATCTGCTGCATCAGCTGCGAGTCTGGCTCAGTATTTCAAAATTAAATTAGACTTGCAGTATATGTCTTTAAATATTTAAATTACTTTCAGTAATTCATATGGTGACATTTAAACAAAGTACGCCAAGCAAACGGCTCCCAGTACTAAAAGGAAATGTTTGCAGGTAATAATATTTAATTTAAGAGGGAACAACTGATATCAAGGCAGAATCTTAATGCCGAACTCAACCTACATTGTGCTCTGAACCAAGAAATGAAGAATAAATCCCTGGGCCTGCGAACGGTTAAGCACGCGGAGTGATGTGATTGAAGTGCTGGTCCCAGCCACCCCAACAGAGCTGTGACTTATGTGCATGCCAAAATATGTGCAGGATCAGGGGCTCTGCGCAGAGTTCCTTAATGGGGACTGGGCAGGCCCACGTTGGGAGCTGAGGAACACCAAGGCTTGGCAATGCCAACCCCTCCTAGCCCTCTCTGCGGCACTGTCACCACTCCCCTGCCCACATGCGTCCTTCTCAGCCCCTTCCCTCTAAGTCTGTTTTGGTAACTAAAGGCAAAATCCAGCCCAGGCACAAACAAGCAAAACTCAATGAAGTCAACTTCTACCCAGGCTGCGCTTGGCTGTCGGTGCTCCCGGCCAATTTGGAGAGCTCAGCCAGGTCTGTTACATCAGTCACACTGGATTTCATAACATTAGACATTTCAATGAGGGTGACTCATTCTCTCTTGAAGTGCATTGTATGTATGAGCAAAGATGATTAACTTTTGCTGAATGGTATGATTTCTGGGATGGGAACTGCTATTAATTAGGAGCAGATCTCATATGTTCACAAACCCTGTTTTCATGGCCTACTTTGTATATTTTTCTCTATTCTACTTGTTTTTTTAGCTCAGGATAAATACTAAAGTGCACTTCCCTGCTATCTGTCGCTAAAACAGCTAGATGTCTAGCGAAGGTATCTGACTTTCATGGCCAGGCGCGGCCCAGGGCTGTCCGTTCCTCTGGCCAAGCTTGAGCTACCTGCCCGAAAAATATGTTTTCACATTAAAAGCAAATGAAACCAAATAAAAGGGAGCTTCCAGCCATTGCAAGTAGCAAGGGAAGTAAAACAACCTTATGGCTCAGAAGGTAAAATACAAAGAATTACCCTCCTCTATCCTCTCCTAAATTTTCTTTATCAGAAAAAACTCAGTTAGGGGGTTTGTGCTAATCTTCTGCTTCTGACTGCCAAGGGTTGAGCCTCTGGGGTTAGCAACACCAGGGACCCTTGGGATAAAAAATCTCCCAGGCTGGGGGAGAAACACCCTTTCAGCTGTACAAAACTGGACAATTTGCCAGCACAAAAGTCAGGATGCTCGGCGGCTTCAAACGCATCCACAGCGCCCAACACGGCGGTCCTTCGCGAAGCACCGCTCTGCCCAAAGAGCCTGAAGGCATTAAGACCAGCTTGCTTGCAAAAGCCGAAGGAGGCAGGCATGGGGCATGGGACAGAGTTGTCCTTCCCCACCACTGCCTCAAGCATGGGCAGCCCCAGGCAGTGCCCAGGGGATGCTGAGGAGCAGCCAGAGCTGAAGCTGGGGACCCAGCAGGCCACCATGGACCAGGATGTTCAGTGGCATCTTGCCACCACCTTTTGACTCCCAGCATCCCTGTTCTGATGACAAGGTCCCCTCCCAGCTCCAGCCTATGAACTACCTCTCGCCCCATCCCATGGCACTGGCAGGGATCGACACACCATCCCACAGAGCCAAACACTCTGCTCCAGCTTGATGGCTCCTGTGGGCAGAAAAATGGTCTTGGGAATAGACAAACTGTGGCCAAACTCTCTGCCTGGCCAGTGAGGAGCTAGAAGCAGGTTTCTCGTCCTTGGTTCCTGGTGAGACACCACCATGCAAGTCAACTGGGACTTCCAGAGAGAGAAAGGACGGGCCACGGCTCAGCCTGGTACTCTACCAGCAAGAATGAGGTTCATCTGCTTTTCCCAGCACCCCCATAGTCATGTACCCCCCGGCACTCCTCAAATGTCAGGCAGAGACTGTGGGCAGCAGTTATGCAAAGGTCACTGGATCCACGCTTTTCCCTTTGATCAGCTGAGGCTGCACGTGGCTCCTGGGCACCGGCTGGAGGTCTGGTCCTGCTTGGTGGCAGGCAGCAATGGCGAGCACAAGCAAAGCCTGAGAGAAGCAAACCTCGCCCCACTCTTTAACTAATTGAGACCAGAATTGCTGAACTTTTTGGTCAAAACTGAGATGGGAGGGCTGGGCATTTCAGTGGAAATGCAGGGTGGAGCAGTGAAACCACCAGTGCCGCTGGCCAGCCCTAACCCAGGGTGTTGGAAACCTCTGGGTTAGTGACTTGCTTGCTCTCCTCTGCTCATCCCGCCTGTCCCCTGGGCAGCGGCAGCCCCTCTTCCCCGGCAACTCGGGGTGACAAGTCGCTCTGGCTCAGGCACTGCAACCAGGCTGATGGCAGCAGACCTGGAAGCACCCACTGCCCAAGCTTCCCCGTAACCACCACAACTCCCAGGCTTGCCCTCAAGAAGCTGAGAGGTGTGGGAGCATTAAAAGCCTTCTCCTTTCAGACTCAGTGGTGAGGAATGTGCATTGGAAACAGAGATAGGGCTGGTTTCTCTCGAGCTGACGGGAGGACATTGCTTCTCCTGCACACCAAGACAGCCGTGAGTATCTTTGAGATAAAGTGGCATCTAGGGGTAGGAAAACCCCACAATTTGCCTAAAATGGGGCTGTTTGCACTAGTGAAACACCACTGGCAGATGGAAGGACTCCTGTGTGATGTAGCCACAAGTCTGGGGCATATGAGTCACTGCCCAAAATCCGGGCATTCGGCAAAGGCTGAGCCACACAGCCCCAAGGGTTTCCTTGGAGACTGACACAGAAGGGGCTGCTCCTCCAGAGGCTCTTTCTCCCTGCCTTACCAGGCAAAGAAACACCCTAAATCCCATCCCTACCAGGAGAGCCAGCAACGCTCCACCATGCCACTGGAGGAAGGGGCAGCACAGGGAGCCCGGCCGGTGGTTTTCTTCCCCTGGGAGCAGTTTGCCTGCTGCGCAGCTCATGCACGCTTCTAAAAATGTACACGGGAGCAACTGTCTCTAAGGCAATTTCCATAACAATGGGCGCAGAAGAACAATCCATGCTGCTGGTGCACCTTTCTTGCTCACATGCATGCCGCACAGGGCACACTGCGAGTTCAGCAGCGAGATGCCCGTTTGCTCCTGGTAACCGCTGGAAAGCTCCCCAGGGGACCTGCTGTCCATCACCCAGCCTCGGGTCCAGACCAATGGAGCCTGTAGACATAAAACCACCCAATGGCAAAAGTACAAAACCACAGAAAGTGCTTCCACACCTTCCCCACCAAAGCAGCTTATTGGTGCCCTGCCACTGCCCAGCAAACACACACCAGTGCGGGCAGGCAGCAGAGGGGAAGGACCAGCGCCAGAGGCAAGGTGCTTCAGCGGCAGCACTTGCAACATCGATCAGCCAAAACCTCATGTTTCACCCAAGGCCTCGGTCCTTGAAAGGCCGTGAGCTACACAAAGCCCCCAAGTGTTGCCACGTTATCTGACAGTGCTGGGGGCTCAGCCTTAGCCAAACCCACCCAGGTTTGCTCCTTCCCCCCATCTTTCCCGGGTGACCCATTAAAGTCGTTGCCCAGCCCCTGCCTCCGGTTTGAATCGCTTGCATCCTGCCATTACAGCTTTGTTTAAACCCGTGCAGAGCTCAACCTGTTGTCAGACATACACTAATTTGTGTGTTTCTAATTATTTGTTTCCATCTTAAAACCTGTTTTTCAGCAGATTGCAGCTTTATTTTAATACATGCTTGGCTAGAGCTCGATAGACTGGTTGCCAGTAACCTAGGCACAAATGGGCTTGCATTGTAAAGGGGGAGCAGGGAGAGAGAAGAGACTGAGTTAGACTGAATTAAAAGCCTGTTCATAAAAATGAATTAAGCAAAACCATGAAACAAGCAGCAGCTTTGCACTGCAGAAGATCCTGCTTTTATATTCCTGCGTTTCTACTCCTTGAAATAAGACAAATCTCAGCACTCGCAAAAGGGCATTTGAAACATCTCCTTACACAAACATTTTGACCACCTGCATTTTAAGTAATTAAAGCTCTTAAACTTCTGTTTAATTCTTTTTTTTTTTTTACTCATATACTCTCAGCAGTGGACAGCCAAACCCGGACCATTTTCCACCTGTTTTCTCAGGATAAGAACGCAGAAAGCCAGGCACCATTCTCAGCCTTTTCATTCAAGCAACGCTCTACCAAATGCTTCTCAGTCATTTCCACACAAGTCTTCAAAGGGCAGAAGCAGTAGCCGACAGCAAACTGCAGTGCTACTCCAAGGCAGCCAGCATCGCTGCAACACACCGGACAGTGTAACTAGTGCTCCAAGACCTGTATTTGTTTCATTCTTCCTCTGTAGCTCTTTCCCCTGTGCTGAGGATTTGGGGGTCTCTGATCTAAAATGCAGATTAGAAGACTGACTCCGAGGCAATGAAATCAAAAGAAAAACTGTACGTTATTTGCTGACAAACATTGACTTCTTAGTGGGCGCTATGTTCTCCATAACGCACCGGTAGGGCTGGACACCAGCCCAGCCTGGGAGAGCAGGAGGGTGCTGTGGTGCTTGCAGCAGGCTGGGGACCCCCTCCCCAGCTCCTGGGCAGGACCCTGGGCCAGCCGGAGCTGAAACACCTACCGAAAGGGCCCGGCCAGGTTTTGCCCATGATGGCGCTGGTCGCTCCTTGCATCAGTGCCGCGATGGGGTGAGGTCATTCGCAGGGGAAGATGCTAAGCAGCAGCACCGACTGAGCAGGTCCTCAACTCCCATTATTTCACCCCCAGCTTCTGTCTTCTTCAAGTCCAGGACACAGCGCCTGTTCCTTCCCATCCTTCATGTGCATGACCCTGCCCTTGCTGGCAATGTCACCCACCCACTGTATCTGTGCTAAACTCTTCCCCGCTCAGCCACGTCAGCCCTTCTTGCTGGAAACCTATGAAGCAGCCTTGGTTTAAATGGCCAAACATAGTAACACGAGAGTCCAATGCGCAGCTTCACAGTTGAGTCAGTATTTCTTCTGCAGGGGTGGAGAAGGCTCCACAACTAACCCTGTAACTGGGCGGTTTAAGAGTCAAGTCCTGACTGAAGCTGCTTGCAGCAGCCCCGACCTTGGCTTCCCCTCCCCAGCTCCTGCCTTTCCCCAGGCATGTGAAAGCCCAGCAAGAGCATCCCATGGGCAAGAAAGCTTCCACCCAACCCAGCACAGGGGTTTCAGGGTCCCCTCCACCATGGGCAGGAGCCATGCAAGGAGCATGTTGTTCCCGCGGCGCAGCGTGGCCTCAGCTGTCTCCACAGTCAGCTGCAGAGGGAGAGGGAAATCCTTGTTCAGTTCTTTCCAGTGGTGAACACAGTCCAATGATTTCTCTGCAGGCTTTTTGTCAGTAGACAAAGGGGCTTAAAAACTCGTTTGATGCAACCAGCAGGGTGTGAGGATACACCTCCCAGGAGCAACTGCTAGAGGCAAGTGGCTTTTCTGTGCCAACGAAGGGGCCTGGGACTTGGGAGGAGGCACTCATCTTGACTACCCAGCACCTGGAAAAGGCATGTTGCTTCTGGTGTGCAGAGGCCCAGCTGGAAGGTTGGTGGTATGCAGCATCTCCAGATGGGCACCAGTGACCTCTTCCCTCTTGCAGGTCTTGGACTCTGTGGGATGCAGTCTTGGACTCTGTGGGATGCACGACCCGGAGCAGCTCCTCCATCGACACCAAACACCTGGCAGCAGCATAGAGGTCACCTGAGAAGAAGCCTTTTGCCAGGCCTGTGTGGGCACCAGCAGCAAGGAGAGCTGCTGGAAGAGGCCACCGCCTCCTGGTTTCATACTTGCAGATGAGCATCTCGTGCAGACACATCTGCCTCCAGCCACCATCTGAGCCAGTGAGGACACAGAGGGTCCATCATCTCCTTGTAGCCCTTCCCTATTTCAGCCTGAAGACATTTTTGGTGAGCTTCTGCTCCTTTTTTTGCTAAAAAGGAAAGAAAAAGGGAAAAGACGCAATTGACGTTAAGGAAATCTAACAGAGCATGCAGCAATCCAACTGCTCAGACACATATGCCACCTTCCTTCTGCTCTGTACCAGTGAGGCTGTGCCATATTTAGATCTGGCTCCCTCTCTCACAAACTTGACCCACTGTTCCTCCACAGTGTCATCTTCACTTGTTTACCCCCAAACTGTTCGCTGAAATCCTCAATTTGGCTAGGGGAAAAGAAAAAAAAAAAAAGTAGTAGGTTTTTATTTGTAATGACAGGAAAAGCACTAAGTGCCAAGAAATCCAGATCTCCACGATGCTGCGTAGATAGGTCAAAAGATCCCTTGGTGAGTCACCATCTTCATCAGGGACCTCCCATGTCTGCAGGCAGACGCGCTTCCTAGAAACCACTCTGCGGCGGCAGTGGGTCCAGCCCCGCGCTGGCTGCCAGGACAGCATCTGGCTGGCCGAGTCACCAGCCCATGGGATGCTCCTGCAGTAAGCCCGCTCCCAGATGAGTGGCAACTTCAGCAATCACGCATGAAGGCAGGCAAAGGCCTGTGGTCACGCTTGCCCTTGGTGCAAGTCTGCGAAGGAGCCACCCTGAACACAGTGCTGTCCATCTGCAAAGCAAATGAGCACGCAGCAGCCTCCCTGAGAAGGAAAGGCTGAAAAGCCCAGCAAGAGGCAGATGTTACAAGTAGGAAACATGGGAAGGGGCAGCAGAGGGCATTTCCCTGCCTTCTTCATTGTGCTAAACCACTACAGGTTCACCCCGGTGTTTGGGCACTGCCTTGGGGACCAGGACCCAGGATGAGATGGTCTTGCCCAACGCTTTCACCCACGGTTATATCACGCATGAGGCAGTGGTTAGCCCTTGTCCTCCCACACACAGTGGGGGAGTCTTGGAGGCTTCTCATTGAACATCCACATATCTTCCTGGCTTGCCCTTGATGTTAAGATACTGCTGTCTACCAGAGGATCTGGTGGCAACGACTCCTGCAGCCTTGCAGGATGCTGCAACGTGCAGCATCTCAGCCCTCCCACCAGCTCTGGGGCTTGAATATGAACCTCTCTCATGCCTGAGATAGATCTTACAGAGGTAAGAGCATTTTCTTGGCTTGCTGTGCTGGTGGAAGAACAACTTACAGCACAGCAGATGGATGAAATTCTAATTTGGGTTTCACATGATTTATATAAATAGGCTTAGACGAGGTTGCGCATAGATGGCGCAGTCATCTGCCAGCTTCGCTCTGTTTACCTTAAGACCCTCTCCTCCAGTCCCATTGATCTTACAGAGCACCTCTTACAGAGTTGTCTCAGCCAGTGTCATCCTCCTGCCACCGCACAGCTCAGATCTGGCTGCCTGGTAATGCGAAGCAGCCTCCTGGCCACCCCTGGGGACAGCATTTATGCTCATCCCTTAAAACAAAGGGCAACCCATCAAGGAGCACACCAGGGCCACAGCTCTCCTGGCTGGCTCAGGAGACTGGGGAGGGGGGTATAGACCATGCTGCTTCCTAACTAGGCAGAAACAGGGCTCCCCCTTTTCCCCCACTCACTCGTAGGACACCAAGTTCTGCCAGGGCTTCTCCCCACCGATGGGTGCTTGGAGTGAGGGGACACCAGTGGCCTCACTGCCATCCTCATGAAGATGACACAGCAGCTCCCTCCTCCTCCTCGCCAATGTGTCACAAAGGAGCCTTCACCACATCCTGATGAAGAACAAATCAGCAAGCACCTCCTTGCTGGGTTTAATTCAAAACCCCTGCCTTGTCCCTGCTGCTCCCCTGTCCCCTGCAGGGTGGCACGGGCTGGCGCTGCTGCCAAGAAGGGGCTCGTGACAGACAAAGGTCTGGCTGCCATGAGGTTCCAGCATGTGTCTGCTAAACCTCTCCACCACACATTTCTTCTCTCCTAGAAAACAAGTGTGATGTGATCCCAGCAGAAAAAAAAAATAGAAAACCGAGCCGCTGCTTTCTTTGCATGGTCACCAGAAGGTAGTTATGAGATAGCTGCATCTTCCTTGTGTTGGATACAGCTCAGGGGGTTACCCCAGACCTGGTGCAGAGCACAGTGGTAGGGTTGTGCTTTTAGCATCCATTAACCCCAAAACATCCCTAGGTCTGAGCCACAGGAGCAATCAATGCCGAAAACACCCCAGTTTAGGCTGAAATGGAAGTCGGACACAGGTTTCTCCAGTTGGAAGGCCAAAACCAGGCTGCTGAACAGAACGACACCTCCACTGACCTGTGGACCCGAAGTCACCTGGCACCTCATCACAAAGCAGAGGCGCGGTTTAGGGCAGCCTGCAGCCTCCATTTTACAACTTGATTTTCTATGGAAACAAGGTTTATGCAGCCGTACCATCCATGCACCCCTCCCCTCCACCTCTCCTTTCTTTAAACACTTTCAGCCACACCATACAGGGGCTCCCAGTTATTAAGGGAACTTAAATTTTGTGAAGTTTGGCGGCTGATGAGAAGCTGATGAGCACATGTTTAGCTTTCGCTGGCCAGTGAGAGCCCATGAGGACCCTTCACCCCACGACACAAACCCGTTGGAAACCAGGCTTTGCTGGCTTCTGCTGCTCGTGGAACAAATTGTGTTATTTGTATTATCGTATCCTAGGAGCCCTAGTTTCTGTCCTGCGTTTAGTCCCTGGCATGAGCGGTATTTTCCATGGTTGGCCTAGAAGGAGGGAGCAGACTTTAACCCCTTTGGTTCAAAGAGCATATTCCCACATCAGGCTATTTCCATGTAACCCTCCCCATGAGAAAAATAAGCCCTCCTAGGATCAGCACACACCTAGAGAAATCCCAGCACCAGCATGGGGTTGCCTCTAGGAGAGACGTAGATGGCTCGTGAGCGGCTGGGGAGGCTCCTGGGGGGCTGCTCGAGCTCAACCCCCAGGTGCTCAACCTGTGCTCAACCACCACCCCTTCAGCCAAAACTCTCTGATTCAGCCCCTCTTCCCAGCTAGGCTAAGGCACAAGTCACCAAAGAAATTAAGAAAAAGAGGTTTCTCAAGAGACAAGGCAGATAGAACCGCATGTTTTGGGCTAGCTTCCCTGCTCATGCATCTCTGGAGGAGAAGAGTGATGTTACGCTGGCAGTTGGAGCTACCTCTGCCCAGCAAGAGACAAGTCCCTGCTCTGTACCCCTGTGGAAGGTAACAGGAGCTTCATCAGTCATCTCTGGCTTGAGATGGGCAGGTCAAGGCTTTGCAGAAGAGACGTCACTTGGAGCTTCTTGGGTTCAGAGTCTGGTACACGCTGAAGGACCCCGAGCTGAGAAGGCAAGGACTCAGGGGGGCCTTTGGGGAGATCAGCCCCATCCCGGACTACAGCTACCCTGGTCCTTGTGGATTTGAGTCCATTTCCAAGGTCCTCCTTAGCCAGCCCGAGCCATATCAACTACTGTTCCCACTCCTACATGGGTCTGCTGTCTGAGATCTGCCCCCTGATCATGGGCAGCAGAGAGAAGAAAGGAAGCACAGAAGGGCTAGAGACCCAGGCCAAGGAGTGAGGGGGGGCCTGGGACACAAGCAATCCCCAAGGGAGCTGCAAGTGTGCTGCAGATGGGGTTTAGGAGAGATGCAAGGTGTAGGGGATGTGGTTCATGGAGCCCCACACTGGCAGCACCTTCGAGGGCGCAGAGCCAAGCTGGGCTGTTTGCAGTGTGGGTTGTGGCAGGCATGGGCCTGAAAAGCTGGACCATGAAACTTCTGTCAAATTTGGAGACTCAGTTTCTCCTGCCTTGGGAAAGAAGAGCAAGTGGCAGATCCAAGGTACCGCCAGCAGAACAAAGTTTACACTGGCTGTTGGGCAAACGCTCTTCCATTTCTCCAGTGCCCATGACAGTGGCAGATGAAACACATGTCATCTGGAAAATATTTGGGGTTTTCTTTTCTAACAGTTGCTGTCTCTGTGCTGAGGACATGGAAGAAAAAGGCCTGGATCTTTTGTCAAAACCATTTCCCATTATTGCAATGTTTTTAAGCAAAAACCCAAGCATTCCAAAAGAGACCGAGGAAGATGCCCATAAACCAGAGAAAGTAACTTAGGGGACGCAAAGCAACTCACGGCTTTGGCTTTGGGTGTCACGTGCTTGTGGGAGGAGTGGCAGTCTCTGCTCTGGCATCACCCAGAGAAGAGGAGAAAGTGAGCCCTGGGCTCAGGACCTGGTGTCCTCTCCTGCTTCCACTGCAGGACGGTGTCTCCTGGGCGGTACGGCACCTCAGCAGTCCCATCACCTAATACAGCTCACTGTCAGAAAGGCTTTTGGCAGAGCTGGGGACATGTCAACTAGGAAAGCCAAAGTCCCCATGGAAAATCATTTGGAGGGAAGGGGCAGCCTGAGCATCACCAGGGTGGAGTGGCAAAGGCAGCAGGAAGACCAAGCGGGGACGATCCCTGCCCCAGAACCTAATTTTGGGCTGGAAGTCAATCCTTTCACCTGCCAGGATGTCTCCACCGATGGAAATTCAGCCCCCTCCGAAGCTGCACGTGTTTCTCACCCCAGTCACAAATTATTTGTGGCTGGACTCAGAGTCAGAAGAGTCGATGCACATCCCTCGCAAGGTTCCAAATAGAAATTTCTCCAAAAAGGTTTGGGTTTAGAATCAATTTCAGAATGGGAGGATTTAATTATTCCTGGACTTCATTTCAGCCTTCATTTTTCTAATCCTTTTAAAAAGCACCTGCTTAGTAGTTATGGTACAGATACACCCTTGAAGAAGTTTGAGTAGCTTGTAGAGGCAACGCTTGAAAAATAATAAAAAATAATAAAATTCTGCTAGCTCCCAAGAGCAAAGAAAAAAAATCACGTTTGTCTGGAAACCTACTTACACCAGCAGGATTTTACTAGCACATGAAACAGTGTTTAGGGATGCAGTCTCTGAGGCTTTCCCTGGGTATTAACAAGAAAGCGACATTATTTCTGTCCCAAGCAGCAGAATTTCTTACGACATCTTTGACAAATATCCTGTGACCAAGCCGAAAGCTTTGATGAACAGGACAGCTGATTCCCACAACTGATTACAAATCACCGCTTCCCCTTTGCGAGATGATGTTGAGTTAAGCACAGATGTCAGTGTGAACCACTAAGCGCAAATCCTGACCTTGATCCACACCAGATTAAAGCTTGGATGAAGCATCTACTGAAGCCTCTTTGTTGAGCAAGGGACTTTCCTTGTCTTTGCCTCTCCCCTGGGATACAAGGGCATCACCTCGGTCATTTCAGTCTCACAGAGCCGTTCCCATTCACAACTCCCATCCAGACACTCCAAAGCATCCCTGTTGGCCAGATATTTATCATTCTTGTATCACCCTCCAACTATTTTGCAGGGGTGGTAGGAGTGGCTTTTGACATTTGAGCATACACACAAATACAGGCTTGGGCTGCTGTGTGTTTAGACAAATAAATAAGTGCAACTTAATCAGAAGAAATGTTTTTATGATAGCTATGAGCGGGAACAGAGTTTCCCAGCCCTGCCAGAAAATAAAGCCCCGGTGGGGATTTCTGAGCGCGCCCAAAACCAACTGGACTAAGACCCTGCCTGTCCTCCCCACTGATTTGCGTGGGCGAGGAATTTGAGAAAATAGGAAGTTTTTAAAAAAAATAAAACTAAGCAAACAAAGTAAAATCCCCTTACCTTCATAAACACGGGCTAAATTTCCTGAAAAGCAGCACAGCTGCGTGAGTCGGGCAATACGCCTGCCAGGCCAGGTCTCTCCAGCCCCGAGCTGGACATGCAGCGCTGATGGAGGTGGCTGCTCCTGCAGCTCCCAGCACCTGGGGACCAGCAGCTTCTGCCTAAAATAGCCATGTACATATACATATATTTATGTGCATTTTTTTTACCCCATTTATAACACACCTAGGAAGGTCAACCAGTCTGGGAGTGCTTTTCCTGGCCCCATGGCACAGCAGCAGCAGGCGAGCGGCAGTTGTGGTAGCAGTTTTCCACCCCCAGATAAAGCCATCCCAGACCCATTTTCCTTGACATCCAAACCAGATGCTGGCAGGATCTGGAGTTCCTGCTGGTGACAGGCAGTGATGAGCTATTTCTCTATCAGGAGAGAGTTTCAAGAAGGCAACTGAAGAATTCACAGCTGCTACTCAGTGAGGTTTCAGACAGCTCAAACAGAGCAAAGTGGGTTTGGTCCAGAGCCAGGACCTGAACAGGGGAGGGGAAGCACAGCCAGGGCACCCACTGCCATCCTTAGTGCTCTGTGAGCATCGCACCGCCCAGGGAGCAGGATCCCAGCCGTGGGTTCACCCCTGGGCAGGGCAGCCGGGGGGGCAGCTGGACTTAACACATGGCAGCAGGTCCCAGCCCTGATCCCTCTGAAACCAGCAGCTAAAGCTCCAACTAACTTTAATGGGGCCAGGATTTGGCTTGGATCTCAACTAAATCCACGACCGTCAATGGCTTTGTTTAGGATTTAATTCCCTGGATTAAAGGGAATTTGCCCTACAGTCCCTGGGGGAGCTGCAGCTCCCTGGGCAGAGCTCAGCACCCGCGTCCCACCACCGCTCCATCGCGGCCAGCAAGAGCAAACCAGCCCGAGGTCCCCGGGTTTTAAACAAACAAACAGAAAAAAGAGAAAGAAAGAGAGAAAGAAAAAAGAAGAAGAGCATTTATTTTCCCCACAGCTGTGCTCTCCCGGACAGAGGATTTCTGTGGCGGGACAATAATGCTTTATACGGCGAGGTTAAGTTTCAGTTACTTGAAACTATCAGCTCTTGTGTTCAAATCATCTTATTACCTCCACAATCAAACAAGGCTTCCCCGTTGGCAAGTATTCGGTCATGCTGTTTAAATTGGACACAGAGGCCAAGCAGGGCTGGATTTAAAGTGATCTAATGGGAGCTGCCCGAGGTCACTTTCGGGAGGGCAGGGGGTACAGCCCTCGTAATATTCACCCTGCTGGGCTGCCCAGCCCCTTGTATGCAGGGGAGAGGCAAGTCCCACGTGCTGAGCCCCATTCCTAAGAAAGAGGAAAGCAAAATCAAGCTCTGGAGTTGGGCTTTTGGTTCCCAAACATCCCCTCTGACAATGACAGGCAACCATCTAGCATCAGTTTTGGTCCTCTCCAAAATACTTAAGGTATCTTCAGGCCCGGCGAGATATCTCCAGTAGACTTGCGCTTTATCTTTCCTCAAGCAAATCTTCAAACCAATTCTCTCCTGGTTATTGCCTCTCCCACCAGCAGGTTGGGAAGGGCAGCATCTCTTCTAATTTTCTATCCAGATGCTCTCCGTGATCCAAGTGGAAAGAAACAGTCCTAGATCCCGTCGGTCCAAGCTAGACCCAGCTTGGGAAGTTACTTAATATTTGGGCACATCCCACAGTCAGTGGTGCTAAACATGTGATGAAGCCAACGCATGCTTCAGAGCTGTTAAAGCTAAAGATAGCAGATGCTACAGCCGGAGAGGTGCTTCTGAGCTACAACTGCAAGGAGGCAGCAGGAGCACAGGGAAGCACGTGCAGAACGTCGCCTGGAGGGGCAGTGGGCGACTAAGCATTCACATTTGTCCCCATGCAGGGGACAGGTATTTACAGACCAACCCAGTGCCATGCAGAGGTGTGGAGACAAGGGGAACATCCTGGCCTGACATCTCACTACACAGGCGTGGAAGGCAACCAGCAGCAAAACAGCAGGAAAACAAGTTGCCTTCATCTCGTTTATTCATACTGAACACCGCTGCTCCTCCCTCCAGCCTCACCCTGCCAGCTCCCCTTCCCTCTGCCCCAGCCCAGCGAGTGCCTCAGAGCCACGGCTACAGCAAGGAGAAGCTGCTGGTAAAAATCAATGATGCTTCAGCAGTCAGAAGCAACCAGTTACAGGCTGCTTCTACTGGTACCCTCTGCAGGCAGCGAAGCAGCCTGCCGCCTGATCCAGGTGGGCTCCTCGCAGCTTAGCAGTCACTGTGTAATTGCATTTGGGTTTCAGACGCAGCGTGACAGCCCTTCCTCCGGGCACCCTCGGTACCAGCCAAAGCCTGGCTGATGCCGCACCAGCATCAGCTGTCTCCTAGGTAGGATGCAGAGATTCACTACCAACAGGCTGTGTGGAGGGGGCAGGCAGCAAAGGGAACAGCCTCATGAAACATGCTGACAGGCTGGCGATACTTTACCCATGGAGGTACCATGGCTTGTCCCAGATGCTCCAAGCTGAAATCACTCCCAAAACATCCACTTTTGAACCCATTCTGCTCTTCCTCACCAGTAGATAGTCTCTGGCCCTGCTCTGCACCAGAGCAGACAGCTCCTCCAAAAGCAGCTGAGCTGGCCTTGCAGCAGATCCTGCAACCTTCATAGCATCGGCAGCCTGGCTGGCTGCTTCTGCCAGCCAAAACCTGGATGCTCCATCAACCCCCGTACCAATGCAGCCTGATGCAGAGCAGGTACCAAGCCTGGGAGCTGTGCTTGGAGCTTCTCCAGCTCTGCACAAGTCTCCAAGGGAAAACTGTGGCTCCCATGATCTGATCCACCCCCTTGACCTGAGGTAGGATATGTCATTCTCCATTGAGGAGCTGTAGGATGAACATATGGCATGAAATCTCCCCTGCAATTAGCTGCTACCCTGCAGTCTTGACTACCAAAGGAGAAGATGTTGCATTATCAGACCCCAGTGCATGGTCCTGGCTCTCAGGAGTTACCTCACGCCCTGGGAAGGGAGGTGGGGGAGCAACACCGAACCCCCTGGGCATGCACACAGGCAGTAAGCTGCTCAGAGCAGCCTTCTGGGCTGCATGCAGCAAGGCACTAAGGAAGCTCCCAAATGCACGAGGCTGGGGCATGTGTCAGTTCACCCTGTGGATCCTTTCAAACTCAAAGGCTTTTTCTCCCACCTAGCTTCCTTCCCAATTCCTTGGGATCTCCATCCACAGGAAGGAGGAGGCCAGGAGAAAGCACAAATGCAGAGGAATTAAGCAGAGCCTTTCCAAAAGCGGTGTGAACATTTCCACAAAGCACAGCCCATTCTGCCTCAAGACCAGCACCTGGGCTCTGTGTCCCAGATTCACACGCCTCTTCCTAGGTTTCCCCTAGGTGCTGTCCTAACCTTAGGCACCACCAACTTGAGCTCGCTGGCTGGCTCCTCAATGAGAGGTGACATCCTGGCCTTTTCAGACGAGCCCCAACCATGCTGCAAAGAGCAGAAGCTTAGCTGGGCTTTCTGCACAAGCAAGCTCTGCCTGTCTCTCCAGGGGCACAAGCCAAGAACCAGACTCGTTGCAAACAGCAGCTCTATTTGAGGCAGGCAGATGCTCAGGGGATTGTCTAGACACGATCACAATTTCATATGCCTGATTTCACATCTTCCATCTTCAAGTAGCTCTTAAGTAGCTTGATTTAATGATTCAACACATTTCCACCCAAGCCCCAGGCTATGGGGAAATTTGTACAGGTGTGGCAGTGCATCATTACACAGCAAGATGCAACAGCTCCCAGCCACGCACCAGAGCCTCCCAGGGCACTCCGGACACTACCACTGCATTATCTCCTGCTCAGGATGCTCAGCGTGTGCCCGACGTAAGCCTCAATGCCTCCAAGCTCACCGTCATCAGGGGGAGGAGCTGGCGCAGCTCCAAGGCATGGCCACGTCCTGTGGCAGTGGTGGAGCCAGGCACGGAGTCCACCTCCCCTAATTGCTTCATCTTGTACTTGGCATCATGTGGTCACCCAGGGCATGAAAAAGCGCAGGGTAAATGAGCTAAATCCCATAATTATTTAATATAATTAACCACAGGATTGAGATGGGTTTGTTACCTAGAAGATAGGCTGCTAGAAATCTTCCCTGTTCTTTAGAGCACTAACCTGAACACAGGAAAGGCTTTGCTACATCTTCCCCATTGGGGGACCCGAGAGGAGGAGGTCCTGCTTTCCCCCACATACACTGATTATTGATCCTGAGCTCAAAGAGAAGCCATCTCTCATCATAGGCTGTGGCACTGCAGGATGCCAGCATGACCCTGCGTTCCCAGTTGGCCAGCATGGGTGCTCACACTGGTTTGGATCAAAACAAGGGAGGCAGATGCTTTCCACAGCCCCATCAACCACTTCCCAGGGCTGTGGCCACCACTCTTCCAATGGGGCTAGTGAAATTAATTAATAAATTGCCTCCATCCTTTGGTGTTTCATGTGAGACAGCTTACATGAATCATCCATTCTGCATTTCTCCCCCTTCCCAATGCAAAACAGATAATTTTAAAGCATTTTTGGCGCTCAAGGGGAGATGATGCCTTTGATGAACCTGCCTCTCCCTCTTGCAAAAGCAGCCCTGCATGGGGTGGGGGGTGGGACGAGGTCCTGCCTGCACAACGCACAGCGTGTGGGCTCTGGCCACGTGCAGCCCTTGCACCAGGGCTGTAGCGTTTCCGCCACACTCTTCTGTTGCAATCATGGGTTGCAGGGATATCTCACAGCATCCTGAGGCCTGGGTTCGTTCTGCCAGCTATCAATCAGCCCAAGGGAGCTGAGCTGCGTTAGGAGATCCCCCCGTTGTGCTTCAGGTGCAGCTGGAGAACATCACTATATCTGTAAATGGGGAAATCCTCATCCTGTAGGGCTGTGGGGTCCAGAAACAGCCGTACCAGGTTCATCATTCAGGCAGAGCTCCTGTACTTTGAGAAAAGCAGCCAAATAGATAGCTTTCGCCTTTCACCACTTCCACTCCCATGGAGCCAACCAAACCCGCTGCTGTGACCCACAAGCCAAAACACACCGTGAGGCTCTTGGGGCTTTGAGCAGAGCCACCAAAAGCTACATTATAGGCCGAGCTGGCTGTCTCCTCACTGAACAGCATCGCCTCAGCATTTGCAAACACTGCCTGTAACGGGGTACAAGGATGAAGACATCATTGGCAGTGCTTCGCCTGGGCTCCCTTCCAGCAGCCCTGGCTGCGAGGAGTGGGTGACTGATTCCCAGAGCAGCTCCATGAAGTCGTGCTCTCCTGATGTGCCTTCTCCTCCCCGACATCATCAGCTGGGAAATGCAGGCACAACAGCGGTCCCCTGCTGCAGGATTTGCTTCCGAAGGTGCCAGCAAATAGTGCTTGCTGCTTGCAGAGAATTGGCTGGCACCCTGGGGAGTGCAGCTGGGTGCTCTGGACACCTTTGCTCCAAGTAAATTGCCATGGAGAAGCAGCTCCAGAGGGCTGATATGTGGGCTGGGTGACACTGGTGGGAAAAGGCTCAGAAAAGGCTCAGAAAAAGCAGGAAGGAAATGACTCACCCAGCACAGTCCCTCTCGTTGAACCTGGCTTGGGAGCACCCTCGTGCTGCGGATAACTGGGTGTTCACAGGCTCAGCAAAGCCTCCGTCTACCCTGAGCTCAAGGTCCTGCAGTGAAGACCAATGTGGTCCAGAGCAGGGATGCACGTGGATGCAGAAGTCTTCATTTAAATGAGAGAAACGTGGCATTACAGAATCACAGAATCACAAGGGTTGGAAGGGACCTCAGGAGATCATCTAGTCCAACCCCCTTGCTAGAGCAGGGCCAC
>BOSO01020379.1:21043-38816 GCA_018403395.1 Gorsachius goisagi | reverse complement strand
TCCAGTCCCCTAACCATCTTTGTAGCCCTCCTCTAGACTCTCTCTAGCAGTTCCTCATCTTTCTTGAACCGGGGAGCCCAGAACTGGACACAGTACTCCAGGTGGGGTCTCACCAGGGCAGAGTAGAGGGGGAGGAGAACCTCCCTCGGCCTGCTGGCCACACTCCTCTTAATGCACCCCAGGATACCATTGGCCTTCTTGGCAACAGGGGCACCCTGCTGGCTCACGGTCAGCCTGTCGTCTGGCCACATGCAGCTGATGCTTGGGGCTCCTGAGGGGAGGCAGGGAGGGAACGGGGTATTTTCCTGCAAGCAAAAAGCAAAGGCACAGTAGTGACCACTGCATCCTTCTCTGCTAGGAGAAGGCAATCACACCAAGCCAGAATAGGTACAGACTGAAGGAAATAATTCGAGTTGCCCCCTCCCATTTGCAGGAAGGAAAGCCTACAAATGGCCTTAAAATCCCCCGTGGGGTGAGTTTCCAGGATTCAGTGTTTGACACCGCCTCTTGTACACCAAGCTTCACTTACCTGTTTTACTTTGCACTTTCATTTGGTCCTGGCTCACCTGCAAGCGGGTTTGATTTATTCCAGTGCTGTTTACCCATGTTGGTACCCCCTGAGGTAACTACATAAAATTAGTTCCTGTGGAGTGAGTTTTAATGCAGGCAGGCTATGAAGGTCTTTATCAACTGGATTCTTCACAATAACAATGTTATTGCCGGCCAAGAGAGGACCTGCTGAGAGAACCCGCAACCCCTTTTCTGTTAAGAGACACTGCATGTGTGGGAGGGAACTGAAGTCATTTACAAGCAAATTAATACTCTCTGCAATTATTTGAAATTTTTAAAAAGAAACAAAACCAGTTGGGGGTCTCTGTTCATTTCAATTTAGCTATGGAGTATTTGTACTAAAAAATCCTTCCCCTAATTCTTGCCTTTTTTTTTTTTCCTTCCTTTCATTGGCCCAATGTGCCTGATACTAACAGCAGTAGCAGGGGGCTGAAAGAGGTCATTGGAACCAGCTGAGGGCCTTGAAGTTAATATTAAGAAAAAACCCAAACCCACAAAACCCTAAAACTCCCCAGACTTCTTGTTAGAAGAACATGACCTGTAGGAGCTGTGTTAACCAACACAACTTTGTAGCCAACACAGGGCTTTGCATTTAGCACCACTAACCCTTCCGGGAGGAAATCTTAACCTGCTTATTCATCTCAGCTGGCCTAACACCCACACCTCTTGTGTACTCAGCAAAGCTGTGTTCTAACATGAGGGTATGCCCTAGCAAAGCAGACCCAAGAAAGACTTTTTTTTTTTTTTTTTTTTTAAAGGAAAAGGTGTGATTAAACTTTAATTAGAAATGTTACTTGCAACCACTGGCACTTGAGCTGGGTCATCTGAACACAGTGAGAAATACCAGGCGGTCAGCATGACCATGCCTGGCTGCAAAGTTTGTGTATCCTCACAAGTGTAAAAACCATGTGGGTTTCAGTTATGCAGCAGTTCTAGCGGCTGGGAGGTGTCTTCTGTTTGCTCCAGGTCCCTGGGCTCTGAAGTGAAAGCCTGCGCTGGCCAGACACGCTGCCAGAGGTTGACTGAAGAGCTCGCACCGCAGGCTGCGCCCACCTGCTTCGGTTATGCCCCATGCAAGGTAAATCATCTGGTGCTCCCCAGGCTAAAACTGATCGGATCGGTCAGACAAAAATACTCAGATGAACACCGCGCTTCTAGTTCAGCTGCACAGCATGGTACCAATGGGATTTGGGGTTTCTAGCCTGCATCTTTATCACTTTAATCAAGAGCTGGTCAGGTAGTTAATTGCTGCCCTCTCCTCTTCGGCACCCACTGATGGCAGGTGATCCCTCACCAGGGGCTGTATTTCCACGCTCGCCTCCTCTCTGGCACAGCCACAGCTTCCCAGCCGTACCATGGCCCTGCCAGTAAATGAGGTGGTTGAAATAGTCTTGGGTGGGTTTTTTTGGTTTTTTTTTTCAGGGCAGTCTCCTCTGCTGTCAGCACTTCACCCTGGCGCTGAAACCCCCTCCTCTCCCCTGAGTGGAAGGGCCACGCTGCCATGCCCAGCAAAGGAAATGGTGGTCCAGAGCAGCACAGCCGCTATCTGACACATCCTTCATCACTGGACCTGGCAAGCAGAGCTGGTGGGCCAGGATCCAGCAGCCAGGGAGCTTTCCTCTGCAGAAACCTCCCCCATTAACAGCTCTTGCATGGGAGAGCTGACTGGGCTTTTTTCCCTCCTGGGGGTATATTGCAAATCTTGGTTAGAACTTAGATAACCCCTTATTAGGGAACAGAATTAAGCAATTTATACACGTTAGTCGCAGCTGTCTTAGGAAGAAATGATTAGGCACATTGCTATTTACAACACAAACAGCCCAGCAGAGTTTTACAAAATAAGGCTTGCTAAAGCAAAAATGTCTCGTCAGAAACAGTCTAGAGGTTTTGGGGTTTTTTCTAAAAACAGTTTGGGAGGGAGAGGGAAAGAATTCTATTGGAAAAAAAAAAATCCCAACTTGGTCTAGGTCAGAAAAAAAATCATGCTTGTATTTTTATTTTGTGAAAATTCTTGTTTCACAGAAAAAAAGATTCCACAGTCATATTCCTAGGAATCAGACGTCCACAGTATGGTCTCCAGTGACTTTCCAAGTCCTTCAGACTCTGGCGAAAAACGTTTAGGAGAAGCATAAGCCAGGGTTGTCGGTCGGTGCAATATGAGAACGAGCAGGCTGCAAGCGTTCCACCCACCCCTTCCCCTCACAGTGGTCTACCCGTGTGGCCTCACATGCTCCTACGCAGCAGGACTGCTGTTTTCCAAGGATAACCCATGTCTTCACTGAACAGCACCTCAAAGGGGCCTGGTTTGCCGAGTCCTGTCCCAGCATCTCAGCTCCAGCATCATGTACCACTCGTCCATGTCGAGCACTTCGGCGTTAACACTCGGACCCGAGGTGCAAACGGAGGGGAGAGCGTTTAGCCAGGGAAGGTTTAAGATCCCAGCTATGCTTCCAGGCTGAGGTCCCAAGGCACACGCCCTGGATGCCAAATACGCGCTGTGCTTTGCCAGTTGGTTTCCACTCTCATTTCTCCCCTTGTTGAACGCCAGCCCGAGTTGGACAGTGACTCACATCAGCTTAATCCTACCTCCAGAGGCAGGAATAATTTTATCCCCATCTGGAGCAACAACACAGCACCACAATACAAAGGTTTTAAGGCACGAAGCAAAGAGCATCACATTCATGGGAAACTACCTAGAGGGTCAGCTAAGGACTGCATTCCCCACAGCCCGAATTTTGCTTGAATACCAGAACGAGGAAAGCCTGTTCCCTTGGAAGATGTGGCAGAAATCTGTACGCAATGGAAAGAAACAAGATCTGACAACACATCGTTAAAAATCCACTAACAAGGGGGTTTGCTTTGTTTCTTTTTTTTTTTTTATTGTTTTTAAATATCTCTTTTTTTTCTTTCCAGGAGTCATTATGTCCGACTCCATTAACATTCAGGCAAACAAGTGAAAGAACAACAGATGGGCATGATCTCGTAGCACGGGCACAGCCGCCGGGAGCAGGGCTCGCCTTTCTTCGCAGCAGCTGAACATCGCTCTCCCTCGCCCGGCATTCCCTCCCTCTCCGCACCGGCATGGGCGATGGCCGGTGGCTGCCGTGGGACGCTCCTGCTTCCAACGCAGCGAGGGCAGAGAAAGGCAGGCAGTTGTGGGATCACAGCACTCAGCCTTCCCCCCAGGCTTGCCCCTGATGGTGCGGAGGGGCAGGCGGTGGCATTACCAAACCATCAGCAAAAATCAGACCAGCCCGCCGGCCGGATGGCAGCAGACGGCATTTGGGGCCATTTTCGGTCATGTCAGGAGCGTGTGCGCAGTACTGCCACCGCAACCCCCCTGAATTTCAGCACACTCACCGTATTTTGCAACCCACATTAGCTCCCCCACAGCTGTGCCCCCCTTCCTTGGGGGGGGAGGGCACAATCGCAGCAGCCACCGCTGCCAACAAGCAACCTTTGCGCCTTCCCTCAGCACCATTCTGGATGCGTCCCCAGCCTGCCTGCAGGCCCCCCTCCCAGAGGCTGGAAAAACCCATGCTGTTGAAGCCTGGTTTCACAAAGCATCCTGGTGTTAAGGTTAACTGGTTGTAAAACTGCAGCGGTTCATCACACTATGCACACTATGAGAAACGTTTATTAAATCGATTTTTGTTTCATTTCTTTAAAAAAAAAAAAGGCAGAAAGAAGTTAAACACACTGCTTTGTGGCATGCTCCACAGTATGAAAAAATCCCAAGCATTCAGTTAAGCTGTCAGCGGCTCTGTTTGACTTTTTGATGTGGTCTTTGAACTAAGACCTGGGCAGTTGAGTCTTCTCCTCCCCGCCTCAGCTCACAGCCCTTTCCTCAGCTGTCACTAGCTCCGGGAGGATGCGGCCCTGGAGAGGCAGAGCTTTGTATTCACAGCCCCCAGTTTCATCCGTAGTTTGTTTTTCGGGGGTGTGGAGGGGAGCAGGATGGGGCCCCCTGTTGTGCACACAAATGCACAGGAATGCAGGAGGGGGTCTGAGGCAGGACAGGGGTCCGCCCTAGTGGTTTTTTCCCCCTTCTCCTCAGGCAGCTTTGGGACCAACCAGCTGGCGGAAGAGCCCTGTCGCTTTTGGATCCTGAGTGGTTGCAACATGGCGCGTCCCCTCGGCCCTTCACAGCTCCCTCCCTAGTTTGTTTTAACTCAGGTCCAACTTCACAGGAGGCCGGACTGGAGGAGACCCAAGGGGGTCATTATTTTCTGTGAGGGTTTCTCACCTACTTCATCCTTCTTAAGCACGACGGTTCCTCTCTGTCCCTCTTCTGCCAGGGCTGACCCCTCCTGCTACAGCTGACGACCGTTCCATCAAAGGTGGGGACACGCAGCTAGTAACGCTAGGGAAAGCATTACCCTCTCCCTGCAAACTCTTTCTGTCCCCTCCCACGACCTCCCCAGCCGCTGACTGTTCCTTTCCCACAGCATCTTTCCCGCGGCAGCCGCAGGGACAGGAGGTGGCCCAGGGAGCTGCCTCTGGAGCTCCCCACAGTGACAAGCCACCTCCGAAATAAGCCAGAGAGTAAACTGCAGCCTGCGTGGGACACGGTCGAAGCAAACCTCCTGCTCTTCTTCCTCCCACAGCTCCCGGACTCCCTCTCCAAGCACCACTTTCTCCCAGTTGCTCCTGCCTGGGACAGCCCAGAGCCCTAAAGCTACGGCGTCCAAGGACACACCTGACCTGCATCGAGACCCAGTCAGTCTTCAAACAGAGCTCTGGCTACATACACAGCATCAACTGAATACTGAACAATATCAAAAATACAGTATAAGGAAAGAAAACAGAACTGAAATGCTTAATGGCATATTTATACACATCTATCAACAGTCAACAAAAAAGGCGGCAAGTTACACATCCATTCTGTATGCTACCGATCCCGATGCACATATATGTAAACACACATGCTTGGTTGATGCATATACATATAGCCACATAACAGAGTAGATGACCTGAAGGAGCTACGCTGGGGGGCACGGGAAGGGGTTACCTCCTGCAAAACCTCGTCTCATTCTCGACGTGCACAATGTGGACATTCAGGGCAGTGTTGCTTTAAGGCTATTGCTAAGGCTGAATCTTTTCTTGTCCAACCCCTCAACCCAAAGTTCTGTTGAAGCACTTCCTCCTCTTACCCAGACCAACTTGAGATATATATATATATATATATATTTACCTATATACTTTTTAAAGGCCCTATAACACTAAAAGGCAGGAAGAGGAAAGGGGGGAGCGGAAGGGGGGAAAAGCCCCAGTGCAGGAATTTCCTATCCTGTAGCGGCCACGGCAGCCACATGCAGTGGACACGGTACAAGTTTAAAATGATCACGGGTCTCCCTCCCTGTCCGATCGGAAGCTCTTCATTGCAACGAAGGGGGAGAGCAAAATAGTTTAAGAAAGAAATATTCCTGAAGTGGGGAAGGTGATTGCTATTCCCAACTCCTCCCCTTACCTCCTTCAAGGTGGCAAAGAACTGGGAGATACTATTCATTTCCAGCTCAAGTGCCCATACGACTAAGGAAAAGGCTTTGCTTAAAAATATATATCTATAGAACTATACATATAGATCATCTTTTTAGAGAGACTCTGATTTTATTACATAGCTCCTGGGTCACTTCCCCCCCCTCTATCTACATGGTAACGGAGCGGCATACAACAGAAGCCTCGTACATCGAATTGGCAACCGAAGCTTACCAGGTTACAAGAAGGTGTTCCAACTGGTGCAATCTAAAATCCTGAATTCCCTTGCTTTGATAAGCTGATCTCCTGCTGTTGATGTGACTGGAACTGGAAGGTCTTAAAATAATTAAGCTTTTTTTTTTTTTTTTTTTTTGCAAAATCAGGTTATGCCAATTTCCCAGCAATGTTACAGTGTGCGACAATATGCTGTAAGGAAGGAAAATTCCACTGAACAAGAGAGTGATGCAAAGATGAAATTTTAAACATGCATGCTTATGGCTGGGAACCCCCAGGCATCATCCTGCAATAGAGAAATGCAGGATTTCTAAGGTTCAGGACTTTTCTTTAAAAAAAGTTTTCTTCTTTTCTCCACTATCATTTGTATGCAAGCATTAGCTTAGCAGTGGAAACAGTACAGAACTAGATGCTCCCAAAAACGTATGCCTATAAAGAAACATCGAAGGACATTGAAAAAGTGACTCAATTTTCAGTTTGTTATGTTTGAAAAACTGGGATTAAAATTCACCCCCAGCAACTGACCCTTTAAATACAATGAATCAATGGAAATGAGCCAATTTATAAAGTTATAGCCCGAAGAAAAAAAAACCCACAAAACCAAAAAGCCAAAACCATCCCTGCTCCTTCAGAGAGTAAAAAAATTTGACTTCTGTTAAGGATTGACCTAGTGATGCAAACAGGTCGGAGAGGAGCAATGCACCGGCATTTCCCCCGGGACACATCGCACCCAGGCAACGGGGGCTGCTTCCTCACCTCTCCTCTCCTCTCCTCTCTCCCAGGCTTCGGGCCGCCAGCCAGGCTTCCCTACGGACAGCTTGGAAACACCAGGGAGCTGGGGTGATGGTAGGAAAAGATGACTACAAATGAATAAAAATGCTAAATCCTGCTTCAGCACCCAATTACGTGTATAAAAAAAGTCAGTGTTGAAAAAGAGAGTAAAAACCAAGGCAAAGTTTTCTGCTAACAGGCTGCAGCCTTCTCTTCTGTACATCTTCCACCAGCGTTATTTCTGAGTTACGGGGAGTGGGGAAGGGGGAAGGAAGGACTTGATCTCCTGCTACAGCAGCTTTCCCCATCACACAAAACTGATGTGTAACTAACTCAGCCACAAGGATACGGGAAAGTTTTATTTATTAAAAAAAAAAAAAAGTACTTAAAAATAAAAATGATAAGTACTGTACGGTAATATTGGAAGTATTTATATACATAGTTTTCTTTGTCTTTTGTCGAAATGTCTCCTGGTCACTTGGTGGCACTTGGGGTCCCCTCTAGCGCCGTCCGCCCTGCTCCCCCCTTCCCCTCCCCAGCTCTCACAGCTCAGTAGACGGAGCTGTTCCTTATGCCACAGCACAGCACCATGCTCAGGATCATTTCGAAGATCTGTCGGGAGACACAGGGGCACTAGTGAGGCACCGAACAGTACGATGCAGGCGCTCCCCCCCTGTCCCAACGTCCCCCGCTCCACATAAACACTCTCATGCCAGAGATAAGGGCAGAGATGCTATGGCTTCACTGCTGTTTTCATGAGGAGTTGGCCGATTTGAGATAAGATGATGTTCTCCCTCTCTCTGGCCGCCAGCTACACAGAAGACGCTTTGAGATCCCCCCAGCATTACAGCCCAGCCTGTGCGCAGGCGCCGAGCTACCAGCCCACGCCACCCACCGCTCACCGGGGAGCAAACCCACCGTGGCCAAGACAGCAAACCCCTTCCCACCGCAGACCCAGGTGACAAAACATGACAGCCTGAGACATGAGTGGGTTTGGAGACAGCGAGGAGACTTGACAGCGCTCTGCCCTTCTGGACAGGGTTGCGGGTGCTCCTGCTTTAACCGTGCTCGCTGGGCGCCTGCCCTAACACCCTGACCCCCCCGAGGGATGACGAAACCCTCAGTCTCACCATGTCCCTGAGCAGCTGGGGCGCACAGAGGGCTGGTGCTGCATGCCTGAGCCGCAGGGGCACCCAGAGGCGAGGGATGGATCCGGCCCAAGTGGAACAGGACCAGGACACCCCAAGGTGGCTTCTCCCTGCCCCACAACAGCAGGGCGCTGCACAGTCACGCTTACCATGATCACGGCGACCACGATGGCAGCGATACCAATCAGGTACAACTTTCCGGAGAACAGCTCATCAATTTTTTTGTGGCAGTTCGAGAACTGAAGCAGAGAAGCAAACCAGTCAGTGAGCCTGCTTTCCCCTCGCCTGCCCCCGGCACCCAGAAAGGCAGGACTGCTTCCCCCCGGTCCCACTCATGTCCCTGAGCCCTGCCTCTAGGACTTCCCACCAGTCTTCACCCCTCCGCACGTGCCAGCCCCCTCAAGCAGGAACAGCAAAGGAAGAACTGACGGGAACCTCCAACATCCCTCTACACCACCCCCAAATAAAGGAAATCTCTATCCCTTATCTAATTCCCAGTAAATCCCCAAATTTCCCTGGCAGCCAAGTTTCCTCACGGGAGCTGCGCTGAGTGAAGAGCAGCCGTGCCTACCTCAAGAGGGTTTTTCAGGAAGGAGTCCTTCTTTGAGCAGAGGTCATCTCTCCACAGGGAAGTGATAACTTCTGTTGCACTATCGGGACCGCAGCAGTCCAGCTACATGAAGGGGGGGGGGGGGAAAAAAACCCCAATCAACGACCCAGCATTAGCAGACAGCAAACGCCTATGCACATGCAGTGCTCTCCCCACCATTAAATGTCCTTGACCAAGGAGGCATCTTGGAAGGGGAAACAAGGGAAGGGGCAGTAATTCTCCAAATTCTTTTTTCCTATCCATCAGCAGTTGCTTTGGCCAACTGCACGTAGCCTAAGCAGAGCGTGCAGCAAGACCACCAGCGTCTTACCGTTTCATGAAAGGTCTTCACTACAGCTTTCCCGTTGTTGCCCGCGTCCGCTTCTGCCATGAGCGCTTGTTGAAACGCTTGATCGTAGAACTGCTTCACATCTTTGGCTATCTAGGAAAGACAGGGGAAAGACTCCCTTTCAGCCAGAGGAGGAGGAGGAAATGCATCCAGCACATGTGCCTGAAGGGGACAGGTTCCCCGTAATGGCACTTGCAGGTAGATGAGCAGTGTTTAAATAGGTTTGGGCCCCGTTTATTTGCACGGGTGCATGAAAAAAGGCCTGCCTTTCATAGGGCTCAAGCCCCTCCAGCTGTAGCGTGTTACGAGCAGCAAGCATTAAGAACGTCATCCACCAGCCAGCAGGTTCCAGCCAACACTATCCAACTCTCTCTAGCAGGCAAAGACAGCCAAGACACGGGGGGTGAACTATGAGATCTGAGATAGCCTTCATCCCGCACGGATTCGCTGTTGGGCTCAGGGAGGCAGGGACGGCTTGTTCTGAACCACCCGACACGGGGAGACAAAGCAAGCAGGCAACAGGTTCCCCACCGGCCGCAGAGGCAGGAGACGCTGGGGATGCCAGGAGGAGGTGGCGTGCGCAAGCAAGGCCACCTGTAGGTATGGGCACCTCGGCTCGCTGTCTGGCTCGGTGGGGATGGCAGGAATTTGGGAGAGACTGCACGCTGAAGCCTAGTGAGGCAGCTCACTTGGGTCAGGAAGCTTAGGTGCCTTTAGCTGGATGTCAAACTCTGGCTGGGTCCCTACCTGGAGCTGGGCACCCCCATCCTGTAAATGGTTATATGAGAATTCTCATCCTTACTCTAGCCCTGTCACCTGGGCTGGTAAACTGCAGCCACCCTTGGGTCCACAATGCAAAAAAAAACCCCCTCGTTTTCAGGGAAACTGGCCTTGGGGCTTCTCCTCTAACCCCCTCCAATAATTTGGGAGAGAGAGATGAAAGCAGGACATGCAAGAGAAGCAAAAGAAAAAAAAATACGAGCAAGGACAAAAGGGAAAATGCTTTCCAGAACATCTGCTCTTGGCAGCACAGGCTGCATTAGCACACAAGAAAAGAAACTGCAGAAAGAAGGAGCGTGATTTCAATCAATTATCTCAGTATTTCTCCATCACTGCTCAAAAAAGTTTGCTTTGGAGGGCAATGTTCTCTGATTGAACCATTTGATTGTAGTACATGGGGAAAAAAAAAAAGAAATTCCTACATCTTGCCTCCCCATCCTGTATGTAAAGCATGTCCAGGAAGGCAGGCTGAGGGCTCCAGCTCCATGGAAGGGCATCCTGTGCCTGCATGTTAGGAGAGGACTGTCCCCCCAAGGGGCTGCAAACCCAGGTGGAATGGAGTCCCCGCTGGGAGCAGCCCTTGGTGGCTGGGATCATTCAGCGCAGCCCTCCCAGCCTGCGTTGCTCCCGAGATGCCCCCAGCCGAGGCCAGGAGAAGGAAGCCACCTGCCTTGTGAGCAGGGACTTCCAAACAGCCCATTCATCATCAAGGCTGCAAAAGCAGCTGAGGCCAACAGACTGCCACCGTTCATTTTAAACTGCAAAATTAATTTTAGGGGCTGAGGTCATGGCTCTAATCCTAAATTTCACAGCTTTATGCTCTGATGGCCAAGCGCCTTCTCCCCAGCACGGAATGCAACAGCCATGGGGTCCCTCCTTAACTCAGGCATCACTGGTTTTGCTGTCGGTTCAGTCGCACATCTTGGACGCTTCAGGATTCACAAACTAACATCTGCAGGAGGCACAACCCCTCTGCAAAGGTTAATTAGCTTGCCAAAGTTGCTAGGAGACAGCACCCTGCCTGCATAATAATATGTTTAGCCACGGAAGAGTTTATTCCGGTGAAGTCATGCTCTCTCTGGTGAATGACTACAAGGGTGTTCGCGTTTGTGGCCGAGCTGGTCATCAGTGGCCTACCCATGTGTGAAAGCTGAGCAGGCCACCACCTACTCACACAGCTGGCTTACATCTCAGAGAAAAGTAAACACATTTCCTACTCTGCCAGAGGGTCTAACCTTGGCCTTGAGCACACGCAGTCCCCTTCTCTCCTCCAAACACTCGACGGCTGAGCCATCACCACCCAGCCCACCGCTTGCTGCAGCACGGCCATGGTTCCCATGCACTGATAGTTTTGCTCTTCGAGACCAAACTCTGCACGCGTGGGAGCACACGAGACCGTAGCGAAGAGAAGGTGAGCAGAAAGGGAAGGTCGAGAAGCTGGAATTTTCAGTCCTACCCTTTAGCTAACCCCCTCCAGCCAGAGGACTGTATCCCAGCAGTCCCTAGCAGGGTGCCTGGGACAGACACAGGACTTCTACCCCTCGCACGTCCACAGCGTACTGAGCAGCAGCAAGCCCAGTCCCGGCAGACGAGCAGCCCGCAGCAGGTTGGATACCACTGGCAAGGAGCAGGAAGCATCAAACAACCCCGTTAGCGCGGACGCAGGCTCCCCCTGTGCGGTATTCCCTCGCTTCGGGGCCGTGTGGCTGGGTTTGCTCCTTGCTCTCTGGCACCCAGGACGTGCGGGTGGCTTTTCTTCACGGCTTCATACATGAATCGGCTCACACTGTGACTGACAGCGTGGCAGCGAGGAGGAGACACAGGCGAGACAGGGCTATTTTTATTCCAGACATTGCACTATATACCCGTAAGGGGCAGCTGCTACCGTCAAGTGCTCACATTTAAAGTTCATCAGCCCCAGCCAAGAGGAGTTAGGTGACCTGCCCGGGTCACACGGCTAATCCAAGCCCCCATGACTCAGGCCAGGAGCAGCTTGCGAGCAAAAGATCCAGGATCTGCTGCAGTTCTGCCCCCACCTCCCAGCCCCACAAACACCGAAATGTGAGTTGTCTTACTTGGTCTTTGTTGACAAATCCCCAGATTCCAGCTGCAACTTCGCAGGCAAACAGGATCACCAGGCAAGTGAAGAACTGCAGAGGCAAATCAAGAGAGGGACACTTAGCATACCTGGCTACAGCAATTAGGTGGGTAGAGGTGTGGAGTGGCACTTAGAATCATAGAACCGTTTAGGTTGGAAAAGACCCTTAAGATCATCAAGTCCAACTGTTAGCCTAACCCTGCCATCCCACCACTAAACCAAGTCCCTAAGCACCTCATCTACCCATCTTTTAAATACCTCCAGGGATGGGGACTCAACCACTTCCCTGGGCAGCCCGTTTCAGAGCCTGAAAGCCCTTTCTGTGAAAGGGTTCAGAGATGGAGATCAGAGCAAGGTGTTGCCTGACTTCAAACCATTTTATCCCTCATACGTGTGGTCAGCCCAAACACATTTTCCTGTAACTCATCAGATGCGACCCCACACCCAGGCTTCCCGCTAGGATGGCTGAGCAGGTTTTAGCCGAGCCCTTCCCACACAGGCACCGGCAAGGATGAGGGTGCCCTGGGCACCAGGAGACACATTGCTCCTCTTCATGCCCCTCGGGACCATCCAAACAAGCCTCTTGCTCTGCCACAGGCGCTCTGGGGATGGGAATTGCCAGTGCAGGGTTAAAAGCACATTTCAGCTGCCGAGGAGCCGCAGGGCGTCAGGGTGTGATTTATGGCCAGCTCTCTTGGCATCCACAGCCCTGCATGGCTACTGCAGTTTTTTGCATAAATACTAACACTGATGTTTTCCCACAGTCCCGCCCTGTTCGTGCAATTCCAGTGTTCCTCCCTGCCATCCCCCCAAAGCCTCCCTCCGTCTTTTTGTTCCGATCCTGGGAACACGTTGTGACAGTCGGTCTGTTAGACTGGGAATGGGTGGGAAGGCACAGACAGGCATGGTCCAACCGCAGCCAACCTTATCTCCACGACAACATCACGCTCAGCGACTTCTTCCTGAGAAAAGCCCCAAACTGGGAGAGTTGTCATGGAAGTAAAGAAGCAGAAGAGGCGAATGCAGTCAGGGGAAGACATAAAATCACGGTACGGGGTGGAACAACAGCCCCTGGATCCTGGGCAGTCTCCATTCCAGACACATTCAGGACATTTTCTTCAACAATCAGAGGAAATGGGAGTTTCCAGAATGATGCTATGACCTGGCTCTCATGTGCAAGAGCGAAGGCTGATCAGCAAAATGGAAACAGGACTATTGACCTGGCAGAGGGAAAGGACTTCCGACATCCTTGTCCAGTCCCGGAACAACGAACTGCTATTTAAACACTTATCTATTCCTGGTTCTCCAGGAACATCTCTAGGGGACTGGGTCCCACATGCCCCCCCACAGAACCACATCACCCTAAATCACGGGCGCGAGGCCACTGTAATTCTCTGGTTAAGCACTAGGGCTCACTCTTGCAGTGGGTACCCTCCAATGATGGACGGCTCGTTTATCCCAGATTTGGAGATACAACTTCCCACCGACTCCGTCCTGTGAGCTGGCTGCAACACATCAGAGATGCAGCTTGACACTAAGAGAAGGTGGCGGCGTTCCTGGCCTGCTGTTGGGATGTGCCCCTGCCCCTTCCCGGGGGAGCAGCGCCTGCTCCATGCCGAGCGGCTCCCTCTTGCCTTCCTTGGGTCTCGCCACTCAGCTTCCACACTGCCTTTGGCACGGGATTTTGGTAGCGGGGAGGTTCCTGGTACTTTCCCCTTTTGCAACAAAACTCCGCCAGCTGGCTGCGGGAGAGGGGAGAGTGGCTGCTTCCCTGTAGCATCCCAGTGATGCTTCCTGGAAATGTCCTTGGAGCACGGTGGGAGCCTTGGCCAGCAGGAAGCGTCACCGCGAGGCGTCTCCAGCCTGCTCTTGGCAAGCCGAGGTGCGAGCAAACACGGGCAGCGCACAACAGCTACAACCCCTGTCGGATTTGCGCGCCAGCTCCTCCGATTCTCAGCAGCAGTGACAACGCCTGCAAACTCCTACAGCAGCTCTCATCCGCCCGAGTTCAGGAGTGCTTTATAAAAGCTGGTGAGAAGCACCCCCTGCTTATCGGGAAGCAGACGCAACAAGGGGTGATGCCATCTGCGAGAGCGAGGGGAAGCAGCCCCATTTCCCTCTGTCCCAGTTGAATCCACACCCATGGGTCACTACACCACCACCAAGAATCTTCCAGCCCAAGGAAGCCAAGTTCTGCAAAGTCCTTCCAATTTTTTTTCCATTCTTTCTGATTTGGTTTTTTTTTTTTTTGGTGTGTGTTTTACCCCTCCAATCTTTTTTTTTAATTTTTTTTTTGAGTTGACTTTAAAGCTGAACCACATGTGAGAACTCGCTTTAAATAAAGGGGTTCCCCTTACCGCTACGGCAAAGACTTTTGGTGGGGCTACACTTTAGACAATTAAGCTCATCCCCGGCCAGGAATCCCGAGCTGCTGCCTCACATCGGGGACGCCTGTAGCACTTCAGTAATGGATTTTCCAGGATGCACGTACACGTCCTCACTAAGATATTGTGGGAAATCTTTGCTGTTGCCTTGTCCAAACAGATAAAAATAGGAGACGATTCCTTGAAAGAACTGGAATCCCCACAGGCGGCCTTGAAACTCAGTGAAAGGGGAAGCTGTAGGGGGCATCAGGTAAGAAAGAGACTTTAGTGGGTGCTTGGTGGGCCAGCCAGACCACGCTGGGGAAAAAGGCATGGGGGTGTGTGTTCATATATAACAGAGAAAGTGAAGCTCCGAGAACCCTCCTGTTCGCACCTCTTCTGCTATGCTGCTGGCTCCAGCCACTGTCCCGCAGCCAAGCAGAGGCAGGAGCTCGCAGCGTGCCTGCCAGCTCAGCCGGAGCCCCAGCACGTCGGGCAGGGGTGCCCCCGGCCACACAGCGCTGCCCCGCTCCTTGCGGGGGTCAGCAAGTCCCCACCTAGGGGCGCACGCATCCCCCCAGCCCTGCATCTCCCCCCGCATCCAGCCCTGCATCTCCCCCCGCCTCCAGCCCCGCATCCCCCCCCCTGCTTGGGCAAACGCCTCCAGCGAGGGGGGCACGGCCGTGTGCCGCCCGGCAGAGGCACGGCAGGGACACCACGGTGCCAAGCAGCATCCGAAGCTTTGCTCCTCTTACCGTTCCCAGAAGGCACTGAGACTCCTGAATAGCACCGTAGCATCCCAGGAACCCCACAAACATCATGACGGCTCCGACCGCGATCAGGATATAGATTCCTGCGAGCGAGAGTGAGAGGCAAAGGTGTTACCGCAGAGCCTCGAGCATTTGAAGCTGCTCACACCGACACTTAGAAGCCCCATCGCCCCCAAAATCAGGGGGAACGCAGGGAGCTCCAGCAGCAGAGGACGCAGCAGGCAAGACGGCGGCATTACGGCGTCCTCAGAGCTGCTGAATGGGAGCTCCCATGGCATCCATACTGTTGGAAATATTTAAGCTGAGGAGATGAAAATTATTAGTTAGCATATCTTTTAAAATAAACAATAAGGCATAGGGTTTATTTATATTAAACATCATACAAATATTTATGCAGCTAACATTTTAAAGGCAGACAAGCCATGAAACTAAGGGAAAAAGCACTACTTAAGCACCTAATTTAATATAATCTGGCTTTGGTTTGTTACAGGTTCTTCTGTGAGAGGGGAAGGCTTATTAAACTTCCACAGCCAACTTGCTCCGTAAGTAGTTCAAAGCTTGGAAACTAGGCATCGGCGGGTGGGGACACACACTCCGAAAACAGAGGAATGAAATTTCTTCAGCCAGGAAACAAGAGCTCAGCTCAAGGCTCGGGTCTGCTGCCACCAGTAATCACCATGGTCTCAGCAGCCATGAGCCTGGCGAGACCGTGGCGATTAACCCGGCCAAATGCCACCAGCTCACTTCAGTTTGCTTCTTTTTCCAAACCCACAGCTATCCCCTATATTTAGTGCGTTTTTGGTTAACTAATATTCTCAAGTATTGTGGATTCACTTTGTAAGTGAATCCTGCTTTCCATCCAAAAGCAGTTTGACACGTGGAAAAAATAATCAAATAATTACAAACGAGGCAAGACCGCATCACCTTTTTTAACTGATGGGGTGGGGGGTGGGGAATAATCAGGATGAGAATAAATGTACATGGAGCATCCAAGAGGTAAGAGCAACACAGCGTGTCTTGCTAGTGCTTGGGAGACACATCCCTTCAATTAAACGCTTTCTTTTGCTACGAGTCAAAATGTTTTTATAGTTATTTTATATATATTATATATATTTTATAGTTATATATATTATATACATTTTATAGTTATTAATCAGCCTGTCAACCCCTGCTCAGGAACAGCACTAACGTATAAACAGCCCTTGAGATTAAAACTGCTGGTACGTGCTCGTTGTGTTGAAGGTTTTTCTTATCGTTGTAGCTTTTAAACAATCTTCTGGTAATTAAAGTGCAAAGTCTAAAGGGCACGCACTGGGAGCAGAGTTAAGCCAAGTTAAACCCATCTCTAAAAAAACAGATACATAAAAACGGCCTTGGCTGGTTTAAAAGACCCTTACAGACACCACAAACTTGGGAAAGGCTCAGCTTTGGCTCCCGCTCCTTCCCTCTTTAAAAAATAAAAATGCCACCAGCACCCAAACAACGCAAGGGCCAACTGGGCGAGGGGTGGCGACGGAAACACGGCTCCCGCAGCCCCGGTGCCGGGACCCTCCGGACAGACGGACGGACGGCGTTGCTGACCACGCCGCGCTCGCACAATGCCTCCCGCTATATTTAGGCGCCGCGGGAGGGAGGAAGCCAGCTGCGGGGGAAGCGCCGGCACAATGGAGCGCGCTGACCCCGCAGGAAGCCCCTCTTCACGAAACCTGACGGGCTCCGCGGCCGCTGACACCAACATCCTCGCGGCAACGCCGCCAGAGGAGGAGGAGGAGCAGGAGGAAAAAAAGCACGAGTTGCGCCTCCCGACGTGTGTTGGAGGGGCTTCGGCAGCGCCCCACAGCCACAAACGCCCAACGGGCAATTGGGTTGCTGAGGGTCCCTAAGAGGGGACGTGACACCTTCTTGCTTGAAGGCGCCAAGGGAGGGGAAAAACAAGCAAAAGAAACCCCCCCAGGAGAGTTACTTGGGAAGGACGGGCCAGCGGTTGAAGTTTTGTGGGCCTGCCTGAAGTAGAATGAGGTGATGTTATCCCAAAAGCTGGAGGTGACGTGGGGCGTAGGGACCGGTGGGGGCAGCCGGGCAGAGAGCCAGCGCGGCGAGGAGCCCCAAAGGGGCTGGAGGGGATGGGAAGGCACGAACGCATCCTGTAAAATGAAGGCTGTCTGCTGGGCGCCTGCCAGGCTCTGGAGAGACTAATGGAGATTTTCGGATGCTACATAACCGCTGTTTCAAGAAGAACAACGTATCAGTAATGGTCTCCCAAAAAAAGGTCTGCTTATTGTCACCAGAATCCGCTAATGTCTAAGAACCGACCCTCACCACTCCAGCTTGTACCAGTGGTGCTGCTGGTTTAGGTTTTCAACCCAAGCCGCGTCTGGTTTTCCCATCTTACAGCCTTGGCTGGTTCTGTGGGAGAGTCTTCATCACCAGTCCCTCTGGGAAAATCAACTTTGCTCATCCCCGAGTGCCGCAGCTTCTGACAAGGGGCAATGGTCACAAACTGAAGCATGAGAGGTTTCAGTTGAATATGAGGAAGAACTTCACTTTCAGGGTGACAGAGCCCTGGAATAGGCTGCCCAGGGGGGTTGGGGAGTCTCCTTCTCGGGAGATATTCAAAACCCGC
>BOSO01020378.1:630-17317 GCA_018403395.1 Gorsachius goisagi | reverse complement strand
CTCTTGTGTCTACTTCACAAACTTCCAGATGTGATGCCACGTGGAATATTTGCAGAAAAAAAGTTATTTTTTTAAAACAAACGTTCAACAATGATTCCACGCTGACCTGTGCTGTCTGATAATATGACATCACGAGTAAAATCACTATTTTGTGAAGCACTATATATCTAGGAGTGAAATATTACGTCTTCCCACTTGTTGCTTTGTTCTTGTTTCAGCAACACTTACCTTAGAAAGCCAGGTTACGCATTTACAAGCCTCAGAGATGTCTGATAAGTTCACATTTTTCTCCAACCCATCTCCCAAAGGAATGTAAGCGCAGACAACACGAAAGCTCAGCGTATTCTTAAACGTGGAGACATGTTTGGGCCCCTCACTACAAGAACAACGTTGCGTTGCTGGAACATGTCCAGCGGAGAGCCACAAAGCTGGCAAGGGGTCTTATGAGGAGCGGCTGGGGGAGCTGGGGGGGTTCAGCCTGGAGCAGAGGAGGCTGAGGGGAGCCCTCATCGCTCCCTCCAACTGCCTGAGAGGAGGGGGGAGCCGGGGGGGTCGGGCTCTGCTCCCAGGGAAGGGGCGATGGGACGAGGGGAAACGGCCTCAAGTTGTGCCAGGGCAGGGTGAGGTTGGCCATGGGGAACAATTCCTTCCCCAAAGGGCTGTCAGGGGCTGGAAGGGGCTGCCCAGGGAAGGGGTCGAGTCCCCACCCCGGGGGGGATTTAACAGCCGGGCAGAGGCGGTGCTGAGGGCCAGGGTTTGGGGGTGGGATGGCAGGGGTAGGGGAACGGTTGGGCTGGGGGAGCTTCAAGGGCTTCTCCAACGCAACCGGTTCTGGGATTCCAGGGGGACACAGCGGGGACGCGGGGCCAGGGGGACACGGGCACACACGGGGACACGGGGCCCGCGGTGACCCCGGGGGCGGTGCCCGGATCAGGCCCCGCCCCCTGCTGCGCTGACCCCGCCCCCTTCGGGGCAAAGGGCTGGTAAAGCGCGCGCCGTCCCCGCCCACCGCCTCCCCGCCTCTCTTTGGCTGCCGGCTCCGCCACGCCCCCTCCCGCGACGCCCTATCAGCGCTGGGGACGCGCTCAGCTTCCCCCACCCACCTGGCTTCTATTGGTCAAAGCCGGCGGCGGGGCGGGGCCGTTTGCGTGTAGGCGGAAGCGCGGCGCCCACGTGGTTCCTGCCGGGAGCCGCCGCGGGGTCCCGAGCCCCGCCGAGCCGGGCCCGGCCGCCATGGACCCGCTGCGGGCCCAGCAGCTGGCGGCCGAGCTGGAGGTTGACATGATGGCCGACATGTACAACCGGTGCGCCCGGCAGGGGGGGCACGGGGCCGGGGGGGTAGGGGGAGAGCTGGGGTGACGGGGCTGGGGACGACGGAGGGAGCTGGGGCACTGGGGAGGGCACGGGGCTGGGAGCACTGGGGGGGACACGGGGGGAGCTGGGGGCACTGGAGGGTCAGGGGGCTGGGGGGAGCTGGGATCACGGGGCTGGGGAGCACGGGGGGAGCTGGGGCACTGGGGGGGGCAGGGGGCTGGGGGGAGCTGGGCACACTGGGGACACATGGGGGGAGCTAGGGTCAGGGGGCTGGGGGGAGCTGGGGTCATGGGGCTGGGGAGGGCGTGGGGGGAGCTGGGGCACTGGGGGGGGCACGGGGCTGGGGGCACAGGCTAAGCTGGGAGTACTGGGGGGGACACGGGGGGAGCTGGGGCACTGGGGAGGGCACGGGGCTGGAGGCACAGGGTAAGCTGGGAGCACTGGCGGGGACACGGGGGGAGCTGGGGGCACTGGAGGGTCAGGGGGCTGGGGGGAGCTGGGGTCACGGGGCTGGGGCACTGGGGGGGAGCTGGGGCACTGGGGGGGGCAGGGGGCTGGGGGGAGCTGGGCACACTGGGGACACATGGGGGGAGCTAGGGTCAGGGGGCTGGGGAGGGCGTGGGGGGAGCTGGGGCGCTGGGGAGGGCGTGGGGGGAGCTGGGGCACTGGGGAGGGCGCGGGGGGAGCTGGGGCACTGGGGGGGGCACGGGACTGGAGGCACAGGGTAAGCTGGGAGCACTGGGGGGGACACGGGGGAGCTGGAGGCACTGGAGGGTCAGGGGGCTGGGGGGAGCTGGGGTCATGGGGCTGGGGAGCACGGGGGGAGCTGGGGCACTGGGGGGGGCACGGGGGAAGCTGGGGCACTGGGGGGGGCAGGGGGCTGGGGGGAGCTGGGCACACTGGGGACACATGGGGGGAGCTAGCGTCACAGAGCTGGGGGCACAGGGAGGGGCACGGGGGGAGCTGGGGCATTAGAGGGGACACGGGGGGAGCTGGGGCACTGGAGGGGGCATGGGGCTGGTGGGAGCTGGGGACACTGAGGGGACACAGGGGGAGCTGGAGGCACTGGGAGGGGCTCGGTGCTGGGGGCACAGGGGGAGCTGGGGGCACTGGAGGTGGCACAGGGGGACCTGGGGCACTGGAGGGGGCAGGGGGCTGGGGGGAGGAGGGGGCACGGGGGGAGCTGGAGGCTTTGGGGAGGTGCTTGGCCCTGGGGGTGCTGGGGGCATCGGGGGTGAGGCTGGGGCACGGGGATGAGATGCTGGGGGGGCACTGGGGGCTGGGCACTGGGGGACTCTGGGGTGCTGGGGGTGTCGGGGAGTGCTGGGGCACTAGGGGGTGCCTGGGAATTGGGGGAGGCACTGGGGATGCCTGAGGATGGTGACACTGGGGGTTTCAGGGGTGCCTGGGGATGGTGATGGCCCTGGCAGGATAGGAGGTGCTGGGGGGGGCCTGGAGTTGGAACGGCAGGGGCTGACAGTGCCGGTGCCGTGCAGGATGACACAGGCGTGTCACCGAAAGTGCGTCCCCCCCCACTACAAGGACGCGGAGCTGTCAAAGGGGGAGAGCGTGTGCCTGGACCGCTGCGTGGCCAAGTACCTGGAGGTCCACGAGAGGATGGGCAAGAAGCTGACAGAGCTGTCGCTGCAGGACGAGGAGCTCCTCAAGCGCATGCAGCAGGGCAGCGGCACCGCCTGAGCCCCTCCGGGCCCCCACTCCCCCTCATCCCAATAAACTGGAGGCTTTGGGCCAGCTGGTTTGCTTCCCTTGCCCCCCCATCCACCCTGTGGTGATGTGTTGGGGTACACATTGAACCCAGCGGTCCTGGTGAATGCTGCTGGGGAGCCCCCCGCCCTTGCTGTCCCTGGCTGCCATGTGCTGTGTCCTTGAGGGGGACACCCCTGGGTGCCCTGTCCCCCAGCCAGGCCCAGCCCATGTAATCCCCAGGATTAGGCAGAGCTGGGCTGAGCCCCTCTTAATCCCCTGCAGGGTGGGGACAGGGCTCTGCCCCTCCCTGTCTGCCTGTTGCCCCAGGGACACTGGGGTGGGGGGGGGAACACGACACACACAGCTGGGGGAGACCCTGCGCGGGGACACAGCCCTGGGGCAAGCAGAGGGGGACAGGCACACAGGGAGGCCCCCGAGACACCCCAGGGACACCTGGGCAGGGACAGCCTGGAGACAACCCACGCCTGGGCAGGGGCCATGTGTCTGGAGACACTTGGGGAGGGACCACAGGGACAGCGGGACAGGCACAGCCATGGCCACGCGCCCACAGGAACAGTCGGAAAGAGCCAGGGGCACCCACACAGGGACACCCTGAAGACCCACGGGGGCGTCCTGACCCTGGGTGACAAACACGTGCAGAGGGACACCCACCCAAAGGGACCCGGGCCACGGGTGGGCAGCGTCCGTGTGTCTGTCTGCCTGCAGCCTGGCGGTGCGTGCGCTGCCGGTGCGTCGGTGGCTGCTGGGAAGTGGGTCAGGCTGTGCAGGGTGCAAGCGGTGGCGTGGGCGGTGGCCCCGTGGCTCCCATCACACCCGCCGGCCGCGAAGGGTGCGGGGCACCCGCAGCGCGGGTGTCACCAGGTGGGCAATGGCAGTCGTGTCACTGGGCCCTGCGGTGGCAGAGGCTGCACGGTGCACGGCAGCGGGGGCTTGCGCACGCCCACCCTGCGGCTCAGGGTGCCGCACCGCAGGGGAGCTGTCTGTCCATCCCCCCCGTCCGTCCCCGCAGCGAGCTGTGCATGCCTCGCTGCCCGCCAGCCGCCCGGGCGCAGCGGTGGTGCCATCAATATTTCAAGAGGAGCAGGCGGTGACCTGGAAAGGCAGCGGCTCCCGCGGCCCGCCCCCCCCCGCCCGCAGCAGCCAGGCCCCGCTCTCCCAAAATAAGACCATTTTTAATAAATAATTTCCCACCTTTTGGTTCCTGTTGGGGGTTTTTCCCTATCAGGATGGGGGGGACGCCCCTGCATCCTGCAGCTCCCCCCCCCCCAGCCGCCCCCCACAGTCCTAGGGGCTCCCCCTGGGGAGAAGGGGGGCACGGGCACCCCGAGGAGCCGGGACTCCCCCTGGAGTGCCGGTGGGGGGGGCTCAGAGCCAGGGTAGGAGCAGACCCAGGAGGGGCAGGAGGACATGGGGCTGGCAGGGGGCGGCAGCGGCTGTGGGGGTGCAGGGTGCCCGGGGGCAGCGGGCATCCCCGGGGGGGCCGCGGGAGTCGCGGGAAGGGGGGGGCGGCCGGGGCTGGGGTCCCCGCAGGTCGTGGGGGGGCAGGCCGTCACGGTAGAAGGCAGAGGGGGGTGCAGCCGGGAGGGTGCCGGGGCGACCCAGTGCCCGCCCAGGGGTGCCCATCACTGCCACCCCGCCGCCATCTTCCTCCTCCTCTTCCTCCTCCTCGGGACAGGCGTCGAAGTCGCGGGGGCGGAGGTGGCGCAGGTCGGTGCCACGGCGGTGCGGGGGGCTGGCGCAGGTGACGGGGGAGCTGGAGACCCGGGTGCGCCGGAACCAAGCCCAGAGCGGGCGAGCGCGGCAGTCACAGGCCCAGGGGTTGGCGTTGAGGCGCAGGAACTGGAGGGCGGGCAGGGCAGCCAGCGGATCCCCAGGCAGGGCCACCAGGCTGTTGTTGAACAGGTAGAGGATGGTGAGGCGGGCCAGGCCCCGGAAGGCGCGGCGGTGGATGGCCACCAAGCGGTTGGCGTGCAGCAGCAGGCGGTCCAGGCTGGGCAACCCTCGGAAGACGCCCTCTGATAGCGCCCGCACCCGGTTCCCGTGTAGGAAGAGGTGGCTCAGGTTGGCCAGGTCGGCAAAGAGGTCGTCCTGTGGTGGAGGAGGAGAGAGGGGGTGGGTTTGGGGTGCGCAGCCCTGCCAGGAAGCTCCCAGCCTGGCCCCGTGTCCCTGCATGGTGGACATCAGCGGGAGACCTGCCCCGTGTCCCAGCTCCACGGGCGTCACCTTGTCCTGTCCCTGTACTCCAGGGCTATCACCCAGCACCCTGCCCCGCGTCCTCGTCCTGCAAGCACCACCCATCTCCCTGGGCATCACCCATGCTCCTGTGTCTCTGCTTCATGGGGGTTCCAAGGCTCCCAATGCCTTGTCCCATGCCCATTGCCAAGAGCCCCCTTCCGTGCCTCTGCCCTGCTGGTGCCACCCATGACGCTGCCCTGTGGCCATCGCTGTACCCTGTCCCTGCACCGTGAGCATCACCTGTCACCGCCCCACACGCTGGCTGCAGGAGACCACCCTGCCCCACATCCTGGTGCCACCGTCACCCTGCTCCCTGGGTGTCACCCATCACCCTGACCCGCCGGTCTCCCAGAGCCCGGTCCTGTGCCTATGCCCTGAAGGCATCGCCCACCACCCTGCTTCAAGCACCTGCCCCATCACCTGTCCCAGGGGCACCCCCCCGTCCCCCGGGCATGCCCCAGAGCCCTGCCCCACGGGCACCCCACAGCTGCTCCGGGGCAGCCCCAGGGTCATGGCGGACCTGGAGGTAGAGCAGCCCGTTCTCCTGCAGGTAGAGGTACTGGAGGCTGTGGAGGCCACGGAAGATGGCGCTGGGCAGGCTGGCCAGCTGGCACCGGTAGAGGTGCAGGGCCTGGAGGCGCCGGAGGCCGTGGAAGGTGTCGGGGGCCAGAACGCGGAGGTGGGGGTTATCACCCAGGTCGAGCTCCTCCAGGGCGGGCAGGTGGCGGAAGGTGCCCGGCTGGATGGAGGAGATGTTGTTGGAGTAGAGCCAGAGGGTGACGGTGCTGGGCCCGAAGGTGCCCGCCCGCAGCGCCCCGATGACGTTGTTCTGCAGGAAGAGGCGGCGGGCGCCAGGCGGGAGCCCCGTGGGCACTGAGGAGAAGTTGTTGGCCTGGCAGCTGACGGTGGGCGGCGAGACGTAGCAGGTGCAGAGCGCGGGGCAGGTGGGGGCCCCGCCGGGCACCCACGCCAGCGCCGCCAGCAGCAGGGCCACCAGGCGCCCGCCTGCGGGCACAGCGGGGCGTCAGCGCAGGGCATCGTCTGGGGTGCTGCCCTGCCCCGGCCCTGCACACCCACTGCCCCGACGGGGCCCTCCCGGGCACCCCCCGGGGCACGGGGCACCCTGAGAACTGCACCCCAAGGAGCCCCCCAGAGCCATGCCCATCCACTGGCCATGGTGGCCCAGGAGCCCCCCAGAGCCATGCCCACCCATTGGCTGTGGTGGCCCAGGAGCCCCCCAGAGCCATGCCCACCCACATGGCAGTGGTGGCCCAGGAGCCCCCCAGAGCAGTGCCCACCCACGTGGCCATGGTGGCCCAGGAGCCCCCCAGAGCAGTGCCCACCCACGTGGCCGTGGTGGCCCAGGAGCCCCCCAGGGCCGTGCCCACCCACGTGGCCGTGGTCCTCAAGGAGAGCCCCAAGGCTGTGCCCACCCCATAGAACTGGGCACCCCCAGGAGCCCCCCAGGGCCATGCCCACCCCATAGGGCCAACAGCCCCCCAGGAACCACTCAGGACTGTGCCCACCCACATGGCCATGGTCCCCAAGGAAAGCCCCAGGGCCACAACCACCCATTTGGGCTGTGGTCCCCTAGAACCCCAAGGCCATGTCCACCCCATAGGGCTTAGCACCCCCAGGAGCCCCCCAGGTTTGGGCACCCCAAAAAAGTACCATGTCACTCAATCACATTCCCCCATGACCCCCACGGGTCCTTGGCCACTCCCCGGGACCCCCCAGCTCCTGGGGACCATGCCCGCTCCCCATGGCCATGCACCCCCAGGCACCCTCCCCACTCGGGGGCTATACCCACTCCACACTCACCCCCCCCACACCCCCCCAGGGCGCCGCCACGTGCGCTCGTGCTGCGGCCACGTGCAGGCGCGGGGCGCGCGTGGGCGCGGGCTGACGCTCTCGACGGTGACACGCGCCACCGCTTCCCCCCCCCTCCTTCCCTTCCCTTTCCTCCACCCGTGTCCATCCCCCCCCCCACCCCACCCCGCGGATGCAACCCGAGAGCTTCATCCATAATTCAGCCCGGCGGCCTGGCCCCACGCCCAGGGATGCGGGGATGCTCCCAGCCGCCGGTACCGGGGGAGGAGGGGGGGGGGCGGTGGGACCTCCGGTGCACCGGGGGGGGTCCCATTGCCCCCCCCCTCCCCCGATGCGCCACGGGGAGGGGGGGACACCCCCCCACCCACCCACCCACGGAGGCGTCGGGCGCAGATGCTCAGCGCCGCCCCCCTCCCCCGGCGCCCCGTGCCGGCGTGCGCCCCCCACCCGCGTCCCATCTGTCACTCCCCCTCGCCGCGGGCTGACTCAGTTGGGAGCTGAAGTCACCGGTTCCCGGGCATCGGGTTTTTTTCCTTAGCCCCCCCCCAGCGCCAAACCCACCCCCCCTCAGCCCCCTCCCCACCAGGTCCGGCTGCATTGCTCGTGGGTACCCCACGATCCCTGCCGTACCCACCCACGGGGTGACACGGGTGCTTTCTGCAACCCACCGGTGCCCCACACAGTGCGACGGGCGGGGCATGGGGTCCTGGGGTGGCACCGGGTATCCCGTGGGTCGTGGGGCACCCCCACGCCGGGCGTGGGGTCCTGGGGTGGCACTGGGTGCCCCGTGCGTTGTGGGGCACCCCCAGGCCGGGCTGTGCACGCCGGTGCCGCGCAGGCTGGGTCGTGGGGACATCCGTGCCCCCGGGTTGGCACCGGGCACCCCGAGGGTCCCGCGGCACCCCCACACCGGGCTGGGGGTCCTGGGGTGGCACCGTGCACCCCGAGACGCGCCGGGGCTGCACCCGCACCCCGGGCTCTGCGCCCCCGGGGTGGCCCCGGGCTCTCCGTGGGTCCCGGGGCACCCGCACGGCGGGCGGGGGGTCCTAGAGCTGCACCGAGCACCCCGTGGGTCACGGGGCACCTACACCTCGGGACGGGCTGGCACCGGGCACCCCGTGGGGTCGTGGGGCACCCCCACGCCGAGCTGCGCGCCCCGGAGCCGCCCCGGGCAGCCCGTGGGTAGCGGGGCGGGGGGGGGTAGGACACCCTGGGGTGCCCCGGGGCTGCGCCCCCACGCCGGGCTGCGCGCCCCGGGGCAGCCCCGGGCTCCCCACACATCCCGGGGCACCCACGCCGCACGCTGCCGCCGGCACCCCAGGATCGCCGGGGCGCCCGACGCCGGGGCCGCGCTCTGCAGGGTGGCACTCGGGGCTCCACCCCCCAGGCTCACCCGACGCCCGTGGGCCCCCCCGCCCGTCCCCACGCCTACCTTGGGGCAGGTCCCGAGCCGTGGGGGGCCGCATGGCGGGGCGGCCGCTCAGGCGCTGCCCGCTGCCCGGGGGCTCATGGCCGGTGCCGGGGGGGCTGCTCGCCCCCTTCGCCCCCGCCGCGCCGCCGGGAGCAGCAGCCGCCGCCGCCCCAGGGCATGGCACGGGTGGGCTGCGGGCACGGGTGGGCTCGGGCTGGGCTGGGCTCGGCACGGCGCTGCCCGCGGCGCCGGTGGGGCTGAGCCTGCCCCGCGCCGCGCCTTATCCCGGGGCGGCCGCGCTCCGCCCCCCGCGCCGGCCCCGCCGCTTAACCCTTCCCGGGCCGGCCCGCCCCGCTCCACGCGGGGGGGTCCACGGGGGACCCCCGGCGGCGGGAGGGGGACGCGCTGCGGGACCCACGGGGGGGACCCGCGCTGGGACGCGGGGGGGGCCGTGGGCGCTGGACGCGGCGGGCGGTGGCCCCTCCCGCCCTGCCGCCCACGGTCCCGGGACTCGCGCGGGGCCGCCGCGCCCGCACGGGCCTCCGGGGACCCCGGCGGCGGCTGCCCACGGGGGGGAGCCGCGGGGCTGGGGTCCCGGCACCCAGGGGACGGCCGGGAGGGCGCGGGCGCGAGGACGCGGCGCTCGCCCCACACCCACGCGGGACCGCGGCGCTGTCCGCGGTCCCAGCGCCGGCGCTGTCCATGGTGCCGGGCGCGCTGCTCCCACCCGGGACGGCCGCGAACCCCCCGCGTTGGGGCCGCACCGGCGGGGTGCGGGGCGTGCGCGCCTTGCAGTGGGCCCCGCGCTGTGCCCACGTGGGGTGGGGAGGGGGCACGCGTGGCCGCGCCAGGCTGCGGCGGCACAAGCTGGCACCGGCGGCGTGTTTGCGGCGGCGTCTCCGGCGCAGCTCCCAGCGAGCGAAATACCACAAGCTGGTGCGGCAGGCACGGCGGGCACCCGTGGGTGGGGGAGTGGGCGGCGCGGGGCTGACTCAGGGGCCGCCATCCGCTCCTCGCCCCGCCGGTGCCCCCAGCGTCCCCGGCACGGGCACCCCCGGGAGCCACAGCCTGGCTGCACCCACCAGTGGGTGCCTGTGCCCACCCACCCATGGGGGACCTAGGAGTGGGGGGGCAGAGGGATGGGGCCTTGTGCCACCGGCTGGGCCCCGGGTGGGTAGGGACGGGGTGGGGGTTGGCAAAGGTATGGGTGGAAGGACGGACGGGTGCAGGACTGCTGTCGAGGTGGACGGATGGATGGATGGACGGGTGGAGGGAAGGGCAGGTGAAGGCAGCTGGGCGGGTGGTGGGACAGACGGATGGCTGGATGGGCACGAGGATGGACGGAGCTGTGGTTGGAGGGGGACAGATGGATGGGTGACAGACAGATGGGTGACGGACAGACGGATGGGTGATGGACAGATGGGTGGGTGATGGACAGATGGGTGGGTGATGGACAGACAGACGGGTGTCTGGCTGAGCAGATGAAGGGCTGGCTGGAGGGGTGCAGATGGGTGGGGACAGGGCAGATGGCCGCAAGTGCTGACGGGTGGACGGATGGGGAGGATGGATGGGGCAATGGGAGGACAGATGGGTGGAGGAGCGAATGAAGCGTTCGCAGAGGGGAGGGTGGTGGGAGGGAGAGAGGTGCCCCAGGCAAGGTGGAGACAGGGGGGCATGGGGCCAGGCAGGCTGTGGGGTGGGTGCCAGGGACAGGCAGGTGACAGCACGCCCAGGACAGGAGCAGGCAGAGGCATGGGCAGAACCTGGCAGAGCGCGGGAAGGATGGCACGCTGGGGCGGCACGGGGGGGCCTGGCCAGGGGATGGCTCCAGGGTGACACAGCTGGAGGTGGCCCAGGGCCAGCCCAGGAGTGGCCCAACGTCGACCCAAGGGTGGCTGAAGGGTGGTGAAGGTGGTCCAAGGTTGACCCAAGGATGGCCCAAGGTTGGTCCAAGGGTGGCCTAAGGTTGACCCAAGGGTGGCCCAAGGGTGGTGAAGGGTGACCCAAGGTTGATCCAAGGGTGGTGAACAGTGGCCCAAGGGTGGTCCAAGGTTGATCCAAGGGTGGTGAACGGTTGCCCAAGGGTAGCCCCAGCTGGAGAACATCTTGGGGCAGCAGGTAAGCAGATGGCACCCCTGGAGATGACATGGGGGCACAGGTATGGGGCGGGGGGGGTGGAGGGGTGGCACACCCACGGGTGGAACAGAGACGGCACGGCGGGGGGCACGGGGGGGGCGAGCAGCGCCATAGCAGGCTGAGGGGAGGGCGCTGGGCCGGGACAGCCCCTCCCGGGGCGGACCCACGGGGCGACCCCACGGGGCCGCTCCACCGGGGCCGCCTCCCGCGCCCCCCAACGCCGCTCCCGGGGGGCGGGGCCGGGCTAGGCCGGGCCGCTCCGCCCGCCCGCCGCCGGGAAGGGGCGGGCGGCACCGGCAGCACCGAGACCCGCCGCGACCCAGCGGGCAGCACCGGGCCGGCTCCGGGGAGTCGCGCCGGTCCCTCCCCTCCCCTCCCCGCCGCGCCGCGCCGCGCCGGGCCGCGGGTGAGCAGCGCCCGGGGATGCGGCGGGAGGAGCCGAGCGGGAGCGGCGGGGCCCGGATGGTCCCAGCCCCGGGGGGGGAGGCAGCGGGGCCGGGAGCGGGGGTCTGCGGGGCCGGGAGCGGGGGTCTGCGGGGCTGGGAGCGAGGGGCAGCGGTGCCGGCAGCGGGGTCTGTGGGGCCGGGAGTGGGGGGCAGCGGGGCCGGCAGCGGGGTCTGTGGGGCCGGGAGCGGGGGGCAGCGGGGCCGGGAGAGGGGTCTGCGGGGGCTGCGAGTCCGGGTCTGTGGGGCAGGGCCATGCCCGGGGGCTCGGTTCCCCCCACTCGCCCCCCCCAGCGCCCTAGGGCCTGGCAGGGTGCCCCGGTGCTCCCCGGCGTGGGGCAGGCTCCGGGCGCTGGCACAGCTGTGCCCCACGGCTGCCCACCCCCAGGGGCACGTGCGCCCCCCCGGCCACACGTGTCCCCCCACCACACGTGCACGGGCAAAGTCCCCGTGGCCCTGGCTGCCACCGCTGCCCGCCCGCCCCACGCCGCTGCCCCTGCTCCTGCTCCCTGGGGCACTGGCGCTGCCCACCCTGGGGCACCCCACATGGGAGGGTGGCGGGGCGGGAGGGGGCCCCTGGGGCACCCCCGGCCCAACCCTGTAGCAGCCTCTGGAGAAGCCACATGCTCGCTGCCGGGGGACCTGGCAGTCCCTATGGGAAAGAACCGGCCTTCGTTACAATTAATTATTAAAATGAACGAGTCTGGAGGAACTGGAGCGAGGCCTGAGCCAGCCTGTGCCCCGCAGGATGCCTGGGTCCCTTGCTGCTGGGGCGGGAGGGCGTCCCCTGTCCCCACCTGCCCCCCGGTCACGTCTTGGGGCAAGCTGGGGGGACACGGCAGGGCCAGTGCGGCTGGAGCAGCTGGTGTCACTGGTGCCAGGGCCCCCCAGCCCTCCCGCTCTCCCCGTGGGGGCTCACCAGTACAGGGGAGGCTGACTAGAATGGGGGGGCTCACCAGCCTGGCCAGGAGAGGCCAGCATGGCTGGGACACCCTGGCAGGGCTCGGGGTAACCTGCGCAGCTCGGAGTGCCCAGTGTGGCTGGGGCATACCGGCGTGGCGGGGACACAGCAGTGTGCCTGGGTGACCAGTGTGGCCAGGGCTCACCAGCCCGGCTGGGCGTGAGATGACACCCATGGTGGGTGCCTTGGGGTGCCCCTGGCAGTGACACCCACGGTGGGTGCCTCAGGGTGCCCCTGGCAGTGACACCCATGGTGGGGTGCCTTGGGGTGCCCTTGGCAGTGAGATCCATGGCGGGGCATCTCAGGGTGCCCCTGGCAGCTGCCCACCATAGCAGCAGGGTGCCACTGGAAGCGCAGGGCAGGCAACGTCCCCCATCGCCCTGGTGTCCCCAGTGGTGCCCGGCCGCTGTCCCCAGGGCGGCTGAAGCCAGCGCAGCCCCCATGGCCGGCGGGATCCAGCACCATCTGTCCCCAGAGCCAGGTTAATCTTTAGCCGCTGGCCGCTGTAATGAGGCCTCATTAGCGGCCATTACACCCGGCTGGAGCGGGGACAGGCCTTGGGACAGTGGCACATGCCTTGGGCCGGCGGCAGGGTGGCACACTTATGGGGGGCTTGGGTGGGCATGGAGAGCTTGTGGTGAGTGGGATGGGGGGACAGGGCTGTCAGGGATGGGGGACGTGGCCTTGGCGCCTGTGGCACCTGGCTGCAGGTCGCACCGGTGACACCGAGGGGCAGGAGGTCCCAGCCACGCAGGTCGGGGATTGACAGGGATGGATGGGGTGCCCAGGTGTGGCAGCTCCCCGGGAGGGTGACAGGTCCCCGGCAGGGTGACAGTGTCCCCAGCATAGTGGCAGGGTCCTCAGGGGGTGGCGGGGTCCTCAGGGGGTGGCAGTGTCCCCAGGGGACATGTCACAGTCCCCAGCAGTGTGCCAGGGTACCTGGAGACATGATGAGGTCCCCGGGGTGGGGGTGTCGGTGTCCCAGAGGAGTGACAGTGTCCCCAAGAGCCATACCAGGGTCCCCAGTGGATGTGCCAGTGTCCCCAGAGGGTGTGCTGGGGCCCCAGGGGGTGTGTCGCTGTCCCCAGGGGGTGTGTCAGCATGCCGGCAGCGTGCCAGTGTCCCCAGGGGCTGTGCCAGTGTCCCCAGGGAGCGTGCCAGGTTCCCAAGGCTTGTGCCAGGGTCCCCGGCAGGGCATGCCAGGTTCCCAGTGACTCTGCCAGGTCCCCAGGGGGGTGCCAGGGCCCTCCTGGGGGTGGGGGGGCAGTGTCCCCAGCGTCCGTGCCAGGCCCCCAGGGAACACGGCAGGCACCCAGGGGAGGTGGCAGGTCCCTGGGACGGGCTGGTGCGGGGAGATAAGGAGGCCGCGGGGGGGTCCCGGCGTGGGGGGGAACCCAGCCGCTATCGGGTGCCGGCAGCCCCATGGGTGCTCCCAGAAGATTAGAGCAGGGGGCTGTGCTGGCAGAGGGGGCGCAGGTGTGCACGGTGCGCAGTGTGTGGGGTGCGTGTGTGCCTGGGCACACCTGCGCCAGGGTCCAAACTCCGGCGGTAGCAGTGTGGCAGCAGCGACGGCGACGGTGGGAGGGCCTGGCCTCGTGCAGGTGGGTGGGTGCGCGCCGGGGCGCGGGGGGTGCCAGCACACGTGTGCATGTGTGCACGCCTGCGCCTGCCTGCCAGCACATGGGAACGCGTCTGCGCGTGTGTGCACGCGTGTGCGTGCGTCTGCGCGTGTGTGCACGTGTCTGCGTGTCTGCACGTGTGTGTGCACGCGTGGGCCTGCCTGCGAGGACGTGGGCATGCGTGTGTGTGTCTGCATGCGTGTGCTTGCACAGGAGCACACGTGCATGCGTGTGCGTGTGTGTGCATCCATGTGCACACATGTGCATGCGCATGCCTGCATGTGAGCACGCTTGCATGCGTGTGCAAAGCCCCGGCTGCTAGCAGGGTCCCTGCCTGTGCCCCAGCGCGCGCAGGGGACTGGTGCCAGCCACTGGCGGATGGGGACAAGGGGCAGAGCTGGGACCACGGTGGCCTTTGCCTGGGTGGCCACGTACACCCATGTGCCCCTGAGCCCCCTGCTCCAGGTGCCGGGTGGGCGCAGGGGTTGTCGCCACATGGGTGCCGGGCAGGGTGTGATGCCCCGGTGTTTGTCATTCTGCAGGGGCGGCGGGACACCCCAGGCCGGTGACATGGCAGGGGGGGGCGCGGGGGTGGCCAAGCGCCTGGGGACCCTCCTCTCGGGGCTGCTGGAGTGCGGGGCCTTCTGTGGCATCATCTTCGGCTGGGCCTCCCTTGTCTTCGTCCTCAAGGAACTGGGCTACTTCAAGGACCTGTGCCAGGCCAACAACACCACCCCCAGCCCCAACCACAGCCTGCTGCTTGGTAGGGTCCCCGTCCCCTGGCCACCGCTGGCCACCATCCCCATCCCTGTGGTGGCCCTGGCCCCGCTGTCGCCCTGCCTCGTGTCCCCCGTGTGCTCGTGCCCTGGGGTGTCAGTGGCCCGAGGTGTGCCATATCCCCGTTGCCCGGTGCCCTGTGGTGCTCCAGGTGCCCGCTTTCCTAGTCCCTGGGTCCCCCATGTCCCCCTGCCCTGTGGTCCCCCATGTCCCCACAGCTTGGTGACCTGCAGTGCCCCATGTCCCCATTGTCCCTGTGCCCTGCGGCGCTCCACGTCCCTGCTGTCCTGACTCCCCGTGCTGCCCTGTGTCCCGCCTGTCCCAATGCCCGTGTTGCCACTGTCCCCACTGTCCCTGTGCCTGCACCCCTGCCATCCCCACGCCCGTGGTGTCCCCACGCCCGTGTCCCCACGCCCTCACTGACGGCCACCCTGCAGACTGCAGCAGGCAGGATGAGCAGTTCTCCCTGGTCTTCACCATCGGCTCCTTCATGAACAACTTCATGACCTTCCCCATGGGCTTCATCTTCGACCGCTTCGGCACCACCATCGCCCGCCTCATCGCCATGTGAGTTGGTGCAGGGGGGGGCAGTGCCAGCGGGCAGGGCTGGGTCACCCATGGGTGCCCAGGCGGGTGGGGGGTTCTTGTTAGGGTGCTGGTGACGGAGGCTGGGGCGGGGAGTGTTGTCAGGAGCAGGGTGGTTATCGCGGCAGCCAGGCAGGGTGGGGCAGGCAGGGCCCTCCCTGCTTCCCCGGGGGACACCCGTGGCAGCCCACGGGGCACCCGTGCCGGCTGGGGGACACCTGTGCTAGCTGGGGGGGAGCACCTGTGCTGGCTGGGGGAGCACCCGTGCCAGCTGGGGGACACCCATGCCAGCCTGGGGGGATACCCATGCCAGCCCAGGGGGGCACCCATGCCAGCTGGGGGACACCCATGCCAGGCTGGGGGAGCACCCGTGCCAGCTGGGGGCCACCTATGTCAGCCCAGGGCACTGAGGGGGCACAGCCCCTCCTGGCACCTGCCCCCCAGTGCCACCAAACGTCCCCAGCCTGTCCAAAGTCCCCCACCATCCCATGTGCCCTCAGATCTCCCCAGGGCACCCCCATACCATAGGGACCCCCATGTCCCCACATCCCTTGGCCCCAGGGGTGCTGGGCAGCGGTAGGGCACCCATGAGATTTTGGGGTGCTGATGCGACAGTGGCACTGGGGCACGGGGTTGGCAGCTACCCCCCAGGGCCCCATCCCTACATGTCACTGCTGTCCCCACCTCTCAGCTCCCTCTACACCGGCGGGACCCTGCTTGTCGCCTTCTCCACCCCAGGTGAGACTGTGTGGGTGTGGGGTGCCCCAGCCCCGGGGGGGGACCCCCCGGGGACACCCTCTTGTCTCTGCTGACCCCCGTGTCCCCAGAGCTGGCGGTGCTGCTCTTCCCGGCCATGTCCATGCTGTCAGTGGGCGGCATCCTCCTCATCCTCACCAACATGCAGGTGAGTTGCCCCCGCACCCCACTCCGGCAGCCGGGGCTCCCTGCCCGGTGCTGGGGGGGCCCTGACGGCAGGGAGGGGTGTCTCTCCTGGCCAGGTGGGCAATCTCTTCGGGAAGTACCGCTCCATCGTCATCACCCTCTACAACGGGGCTTTTGACTCCTCGTCTGCTATCTTCCTCATCATCAAGGTGGGTGCAGGGTGGGGGGATGTGGAGGTGCCAGGGGGTGGTGCTGGGTGCCCCTGGGTGCCGGCTCCTGGCTGAGGCAGGGGACAGAGCTGGGGACAGTTGGGACACAGCTGGGGACACAGTCGGGACAGAGCTGGGGACAGAGCTGGGGACAGTTGGGACACGGCTGGGGACACTGTCAGGACAGAGCTGGGGACACAGTTTGGGACAGTTGGGTCACAGCTGGTGACACTGCCAGGAGACACAGATGGGTTGCAGCAGGGGACACAGCTGGGCCACCGCTGGGGCCACATGTGGGGATGCAGGCAGCACCTGAGCAGGGCCGTGGCCCCGGGCCAGGCGGTGGCGCGTGGCCGGCGTGGTGGCGGGTGGCTGGCACATCCTGGTGGCAGCCCGTCCCTGTCCCCAGGTGCTGTACCAGCACGGGCTGTCCCTGCGGGCCATGTTCCTCTTCATGGCAGCCTGCAGCGCCTGGCACCTGCTGCGCACCCTCTTCCTCATGCCACGCACCCGCATCCCCTACCCGCTGCCCCCCGCCTACGACTACGGGTAGGGGG
>BOSO01020377.1:0-10851 GCA_018403395.1 Gorsachius goisagi | reverse complement strand
CTCCCCCGTGGACCTCCATGGGCTGCCGGGGGGCAGCCTGCCTCACCATAGTCTTCACCACAGGCTGCACAGAAATCCCTTTTTTCCCCTTCTTAAATACATTATCTTGGAGACACTACCACCATTATTGATTGGCTCAGCCTTGGCTAGCAGTGGGTTTGCCTCAGAGCTTGTGGCATTGGCTCTGTCCGATATAAGTGGAGCTTCTAGCAGCTTCCCACAGAAATCTTCCCTGTAGCTCCCCTGCCACCAACACCTCGCTATGCAAACCAAATGCAGATCATCTAACAGTAATAATAGTTGCAGATGGGTCAATCCTAAAATATAAATTACTCTTGAAGGATCAGTGTGTACATGATTATTTGAAATGCTTAACTTTGATATTGCCATTTTTCTCTATTGAGCTCACTTCCACATGTGCTTTACGATGCTTATAAAATAAATATTCATAAAGTTTAGTAGTTTTACAAATGTACTTGAATAGGTTTTAGTAATAGCTATATGTTTAGGATTAAATTAGTTGAAAAGACCTCAAGTGAAAAACACTAATTAAAAACAAAAGTAGAAATAAATACTTTTAAATGAAATTATGAGTAGTTCATTGGCAAAGATTAATAATAATAGTGCTATAATTATATATCCAATGAAATTTTAATGTGCTACAAGTTCCCTTGTGATTCAAAATATCTGTAGTTAGAGCCTGGAGCAGACTTCACAGCTAGGCCAGATCTTGAGCTTTGCTTTTTTCTGGTGCTGATCATCATAATATTCAAATAGATGTATTTGTTCTCACAACCAACAGGAAGCTGGACAACCATTTTGTCTCCATTTTGTCATGAAGTACATGGAAGCAGCTTCTCAAAAAAATATAAACACCACCTCCCACCCCCCAAAAATGCACCTGCATCCCCCAAACAAACTTAAAAACCCACGATAAAAACACCTGTGAGGAAAAAGAGTAAGGGTTTTGAAGAAATGATGGCAACTACACCGTTGTTCATCTGTTGCTGTCTTGATCCGTGGGTGCCTTTTTTTCTGACTCTCTTAACAGGTTTTTTAATTACTATTGGCTTGAATGACATATGGCTGTGAAATTTAGTCAGGATTACCTCCCATAATTTTCTAATGGTTACAAGATTGATCCATTTGCAATTCTATGTGTAATAAGGATAATGCATCTTCTTCATCAAAATAGACACATACAAAATGCGTACATCTCATTGCAAGTATCACAGCGGTTTCTAGTCAGCATGGGTAGACAGCTCTAATTCAAGATTTTTTTTCCCATTTCCACTTTTATAGAGGACAGAGATCAGCTATCTTGGGAAATGCTCAATTTTTTCCACATCTCAGCAGGAAGTGATGCTTTTTTGGGGAGTATTGTTTTCAGTGGAAGCTCTTGAGGTGACTCATAGAGAACTTACTATTGGCATGATTCAGAGTCTTGACAACTATGAAATAACATACAAAAGATAGCTCTGATACTTTCTCAATGATGGAAGCCACAGAATCTGACAAAGATGAAAAAATTCTGACTGAGAAGTCAATTTCGCAGGTAAAAGAAAGAGGAAAAATATGATGCCTTTCCCGTTATTTAGTGGTACAATGTATAGATATTTTGTGTATTGACAGCTTTTAAATACCTGGATGAATGACTGTTTCTTAAAAAAAAAAAAAAAAAGCCTACCATGTGTAAATAGGTTCTTTAATTTTTCAATAAAATGGAAGGTATTTTCCTACCAGTCCTTCTGTATGGAAGCAGGAACAACAACTGTAGAAGATGAGCATGAAGTAATACGATGGCTCTTCTCTACACAGTATCTTCTGTAGGTTAAGTTGACAAATGCTACTGCCACTGCCAACAGTGATAACAGATTCAATACACTGCACCACTAAATTAAAATAAATGCTACATTTTTTCAATCAGTATAGTGAGGTAGTGAGACTGAGATGCAGTCATGACTTACCCTACACCACTTACTATTGCATTTCACCTTCCCTCTGTCCTTCAGAAATAACAAATAAAAAGTATTCTTTGAATAGGATACTTTCTCAGTTACTATTCTGCACAGGTAAAAAACCCAACAGTTTGAAATGCAGAAATTCATTGCTAAATTATAATGTAAAATAGATTTTTACCTAAGAGATGTAACAGGGTCTAGAAGATAAGAACTGCATAACCATCTTGGTTTCCCTGCCTGTTTTTATAGCTTATAATCCAAGACAATTAACATTTCATTATCAGTTTGAAATTATTTAAAATTAAATTGAAAACAACATGCATAAATATATTGTTCACACTCTTCTAATTACTAAAATTGTAATGGGGGTAAATCAATTGACTCTTTATTTCAATATTATTCAAAGTTACATTTTTCACTAAATTAGTACCAGAAGGGGATTATGCCTATAATAATTGGTGTCACTGCAGCTGACAGGAAAATGGCTGGTTTGAGATTTAGGCGGAAGGTTGTGAACTTCTTGGCTAATTTCCTCCCTGCTGTTCATTTTATAAAAGAGTGGGAGGAAAAAAAAATGGAAAATATTCTCTTCATTCTAATGTCCATTGGTGTCAAAGTCCTGAGCACATAATGAGGAGGTAATGTAAGCCACTAGGTTCCCAGGCAGGGTACAAAAATTACTCCCTGGAGTTATAATCAAAACTGCTTTATTAGCATTAGTATTGCTATTGTATGACATAAAAAAAAAATCAAACAAAAAAATCACAGAGACAGCACACAAAAAAAAGGAAGGCAAGGAAAATGAGAATGTTTGTTAGCTTTCTTCTCTTGCTGCATTTTCATGTTTATTGTAACCTGACAAGTATATACCAGCGTGCCTTTCTGCTTTCAGATCATCACATAGGTCTCACTAGTTCAGCAAAAGAGAGATATATATATAAATTGCTGTAGATATACAAAGTGTGTCATATATGTATAAGACATAGCCCATAATCATGTATCGTCATTGTGCAATAATGGATTTTGGCAAATTATTGCCTTGAAGGAAGGATGAGAATTGAGGGCAGATTAGATAGCATTGATCTCATATTTGGTCATGAGTGCATGCTAATACTAAATACCTACTGCATTTTCTTTCAAATGAGAAGATCGTTCAATTACAACAAAACATTATTTTCAAGTAACAAATGGTGCAGGGTAAACAGCCGTGTAAACATTTGATAACAATATCTGCAGGAAGTTGGTCAGAGTTCCCAGCTGAGATAGGACATGCAATGTTTTCTTTTATTTTGTTTTGGTTTTGTTTTTGTTCCCCCCCCCCCCCCCCCAGCATTTTCAGGGCAGTGAGCAACCATTCTCTTTTTAAAGTATTATAGGGTGGAAAAAAACACCAAACTCTTCATTTTTAGAACATAATTTTTTTCATTAAGAGATCTAAAAAATCACAAATTTTTAGAAAATTTGTCCTATTCTGTAAGTGAATTTTTGTGTGATACACACCAATATGTTTGTTGGTTGTAAAGGAAGAGAGTGTTGCATAAATTCCATGCACTGCATTTAAGGTGACTTGGATCTTTTCACAACCATCATAAGCTCAAATCCATTTTAGAAGTAGTGCCAAGGAAGAACATCTGATGCTGTCTAGCAGGCGGGCTTCCTATCACTACGGATTAGGATTATTCCATGTACTTGTCCCCAGACCCATAACAACATGTGAAGACATCATTTCTCCTTAGTGGAAGGCAAATGGGCATGAAGCAAGTCTTAAATGTTACTTGTTTGTTTTCTTGATTTTTACTACTTCCAAGGTATTATTCTGAAATAGGTTTAAAAATAAATAGCAAGACTGCTTCTATTTGTCTTTTCCAAAAAGTCTCTAGACTATGATAACTGTATCAAGGCAGACACTAGTGGAAAAGTCATGTTTAAAGGCATACTTTCCTGCTCCTTTGTTTCACTGTTAGCTTATTTATTTACTTTCTCTTGAGAAAATGGATGTATTGCAGCTGTTACTTACGTCCACGTGGGGTCAGACTTCTACATCTGTCATGATTAGTTAATACTGTATAATTTAAAAGGTAGCTATCTGCTCTTCTATGCTGCCATGCATTGCACATAGCTCTAAGCGGGTCAAGTTGAATTTTGCCAGAAATCAGAAAAATAACAACACTTGTTGTAATAATGCAATTAATGAAGCAGACTTGATTTACTTCTCTATGTCAAAAACTTCAAAACCCCGTCAGGAAAATATTCAGCTATACTTAGAAGCAGAATAAGGACAATCAAGACAGAGATGTATATATGCAGATCAACACAGTTGTCTTCATTGTTACAAAATTAATAAAAGCTCAGACATCTAGTTCTGTATCTTTTTCTGATGGTGGCTTATAATAGACACTTAGGTAATGAATTAAAATAATGAAGTAATTACCACATGATCCCTTCCCTGGCAGTCTTCTGGTTCTGATAAATTTCAGCATATCATTACTTGAGATGGAAGTTTTATTCACATGTGTTCAGTGAATTTTTATTATTTTTTAATCAATTTGTAGGTTACCTATCCAAAGTATCCTCTTATAAGAAGTTCAAACTTATCGCACATTGTGTGGCAAAAAACCAAAGTTCCCTTGACTGTTTCTTAATAATATGTAATATCATCTAGTTTTTCTATTATAAATAATAACAAAGAATTATTTTCTATTAATATTTTCCTGCAATTTAATTTAATTCTGTCGTGAGCTTTTCTAGTTACCTGGGTTTTAAACTGAAAAGTCCTGATCTCTTTAATGTATCACTGTAAGGAATCTAATAATTTTTTCATGCCCTTCTTTGCACTTTTTCAGTCCACAATGTCTTTTAGAGATGAGGATAATAGGTACATTGTGCAGTTTTCAAGACAACAGGCTACAGTTTCTAGGATGATAATGCTTTTAATGTTGTCCTTTATTCCTCACTTCTTAGCATTTCTAGTTCTCTCTTTCATTATTTGTACAATTCGGGAAAAAAATCATCCTCAGTGACATTTTTTTGTTTAACTGTGTTAACTAAGTGGGGGGCAGTGCATTTTTTTTTTTTCTGTTTTTTGAAGATTGTCCCTTTTTTATCAGTGCTATTTTGGTTTTGGTTTTTTTCCCTCAGGAAATAGAGAACAGTTCCACTTTCACTAATTTATTTGCAGACTATTTATCCTTAATGCAATAAATTAATTACTTTCCATCATTTTAGTCATTTGTAATGAAGTTAATCTTTCTTGATTTTGAATTCTGAATTCTTGTTTGCATAAAATATTTATTCTATTATTTTTGATTAGTATTCCTGTTGGTGGTTGGATTGGCAGTGTGTTCAGCCAGAAGAATGCACATTGTTTGCATATTCTAGAGTTCACCTGCTTCCATGAAAATGGTGCAGAAAAAGCAAGCTAGCTTTATGCAAAACCCATTAGGGTTCATCATAGCTCGATGTATTTTTCATCTGTTGTTTTTGTCTTTTAGGAAATAAGTCAAACTCTTCAAGATCAGCATGACATATAATCACATAAAAAGAGCAGACAAAAAAAAAAAATCTAGTATATTACCTTGCCAAACAGAAGGGTTCCACAATCTCTCTGTGAATCATTCTAACTTGAGTGTAACTCAATTTTCTTTTGTGTATTTCTTCCACACAGTACTAGAGTAAACCTTGCCATCTTTGAATCATTAACTAAGTTGCTGTTTTGATTAATTTTATCAAATCACCTTGTTAATCGACTGATGATTAGTGTTATTAAAATACCACAATCAAATCCTGTGATTTGCCACAAATAAATCCTAAACTGCTACCCAAATTAAACTGTGTCAGCAAGATTCAGAAATCAGTGTTTGCAACACCAAGAAGCCTGGAAAAGTTTCTGGAGTTTAACCCATCTAGTATTTATGAAGCTGATTACTGCTGCTTATGTCTTAATGGAATTCAATACTGTTTTCTGGACATTTTTTTCCAGTTTATAAAGGTAAAATTGAATTATAGTAACATTGTCTAAGATATTTGCATCTCCTTATTTTGTGCCAGTCAAAATCAAACCCATATTTTATAAAAAATTACACTTTCTGTTGTCCAGATTATTAAGGAAAATAATATATAACACTAAAGCCAGGACAGATCTGTACTTTCATAGTCCATTTAAACAGACTTATTTTAAATCTGTGAGTGAAGCAGGGGAAAAGGGTAGAGACTCTGGATGACTCTGCAAAGAGCTAGCAGTATGAATATATTTCTCTATCTGGTTTTGGCAAGTTGCTTTGACTAAAACTGGAAACCATCACAAAATAAATATTTTTTTTTTCCAAAAAACCCTTTAAAATCTATTACAAATAAAAAGTAAAATTTGGGGTTTTTTCCCAAACAATCATTGACAGTTGTCTTCTGGTTACAGTTTTCTCATTAGGATTTTGGCTACTTACCAGATGGGTAATCTTGAGTATATTTCTCTTACTGCTTGGGAGAATGTAATGCAAGACACTATAGAAAGTATACCAAAGGCAAGACAGACTATGTCTATTATTTATCTTCTACCCATAAAGTTGTTATTCTGCTGTGGAAGAAAATTATGGCTGTTTTGACACAATTTTTTCATTATAAGACCACCTTGACCAGTACTTAACTTCTTGTTATCTCCCAAATATTCATTTGATTGATTATTTATTTCACAGATTTTCTGGTGAGTGGTGTTAAACCAGGTGCATCCCTAACTGTTCCCTGTTCTCCTTTGAAAGATGCATATATGCTTTACAGTGTTCTTATATCTCACCCATCACTTACAATTTCTCAAAATTTACTGAGAACTCTTCTGAGAATAAACATTGGATATAGAAAAAAAGGGGCTTTGTAAATTCTTAAACTGTTTCATATTTCTAGCTTGTTTTTTTCTTCACAGAAAAGCTTGATAATCTGATCTAAATGCATCTGAATAAACATAACAGGCAAAAAGAGCAACAAAAAGAAAAAGCCAAAGTTTGTCAAGACCGATTTACAAGACGAAATCTCATAAATTATTTGACTGTTCTTATGATTATTTTTGGTTTGGTGTTGAAAGTGTTAAGTCTCACTTTCCCTTTTCTCTTTGCATTACACATTGTCAACTCCCCACCCTACCTTATTTATATTGGTTGAGTTTTAAAGTATCTTTAAAAAGAACTTTATTTTTAAATAAAGTGCCACCATTTTGAAAGGAAAATTTTAAGTGATAGGCCTAATATTATATTGAACACACACAAAAAAAGGCAAAATAAAGAGATTTATTAGAATGCTGTAAATACGATAGAAGGGATTAAAATATCCTTTTGCATTTTCAAAAAAATACTTAATTTTCAGTGTTCAATACTTAATTTTCACTGCAAACCAATATCACTTTCATAGTCCATTTAAACAGACTTATTTTAAATCTGTGAGTGAAGCAGGGGAAAAGGGTAGAGACTCTGGATGACTCTGCAAAGAGCTAGCAGTATGAATATATTTCTCTATCTGGTTTTGGCAAGTTGCTTTGACTAAAACTGGAAACCATCACAAAATAAATATTTTTTTTTTCCAAAAAACCCTTTAAAATCTATTACAAATAAAAAGTAAAATTTGGGGTTTTTTCCCAAACAATCCCTTAATAATTAGACTATTTTCTTAAATACTGTGTCTGGTAGTCAACTTTCAGTGCAGAGCATGTTAATTTGTTTTTACTGTAGAGATATTTCAAAATCTTAGTATTTTGCAGAATGAAACTTAACATAATATCAGGAGTAAAAGATTTCATTGTGTAAAAATATTCTTAGCAGTAAACAAGGATATGTTTGGTAGAACCAAGTGTGTAGCTGCTCATCATTTATCTATTGGCTGCCATTAAAAACACTGAAGGACAGTTTTCTATATATCCAGAATTGACTTCTGTTAAAAAGATTTTATGTACTCCATACTCACAAAGAATAACAAAAGCCTTGCATGAATAGCACTTGCTTTTAAGTTTACATATTCCAGCTACTTACATAGGTAGTGAAAATAACCTTTCTCCACATATTTATACAAATAGCTTATAACTTAAAAATTGCTGCTAATGAAGATATAGATATACAGTCTAAACAAGGAATGGTTAGTCATGAAAATAATGGTTCATAGGATGAAAATTTTAAATATATGTGTCCAATTGCAATTGACATTATGTGTCACCATTTACTATGTAGGACATTCAGATAGAGACTAATGAGAGACTTGTTTGTTTAGTCACTTCTTTGTGTATTAGTTGGAAAATGTAAGGCCAACTATCTTTGTTATGAATCTCTCTTAATTTGTTCAAAACTTTACTTTTATTTCCATTTTCTCTTTTTCTTACTGTGGACATAATCCTGTCTTTCACTGAATTTCAGTCAGGTCTTCATGTGAGTTTTTTTTTCTTCCTAGGTGTATAACTGTAATAATAACTGTGTAATAACTGGAAATTACTAATCTTCACTGAATATATATCCGGTTTATGTGTTCTAAAGATCTGATTTGTTGAGAAGTATGATATGCATTAGGTTGACTTACTGTTCACTGAGTATAAAAGATTGAGGTACACCAGAACAGAGTATTTATTCTGAGGAGTTTTTGCAGGATTTTGTTGCTGGCAGTATAAGAAATTAGAACTGTTCAGAAATCTGATTTAAGTTGCATTTTGCATTTGTGGATTTATTTTTTTTTTTTGTTAAAATAAAGCATCTCTTTCATCATTGTGTGGAAGAGTGTGAGCATGAGAGATAGCTGTTTCATATTCTGTTTTCCTGTTTTGTATTCTTTCATACTTTTTTACGGGTGTCTATGATGTAGAATTGAAAAGAAAAATGAAAGGAAGCCTTTTTCATTTGGTGGGAAATGAAGCTTTTGCATTCCAGTGGAATAGAGAATTGTCAATGAAGATAATGCAGGCAACGAGAACTTATGGAAGAGAACTGAAACTGTTGACTGTTGAAAAAATGTCAGTTGGAATTGTAATACAAATATGGCAACAGGTAGCAGGATGCTGAAGAACAAAGTCATAATATGTTTTCTCAAGATCAAAATATGTACATGTTAATAGTAGAAGAAATATTAATTGATAAAATGGCACTTTATATTCCCAGTATGAAGCAATACAGAACCTGCTAAAGAACTGTGAACAGTATTTCCTTGTCTGTCTCATTAGAATCTAAACCATGGAGATAATACAAGGTCACTGGCACACTTATTCACAAACGTGGTATAAAAGTGGGTAGCTGTTTGTGTCAATCAACAGAGGTTTTTTATAGCTTTAGATTATGAATCAATATTCTTCAACTGTCTTACGAACATTTAATTCAATGATCAGACAATGCACATTGAAAGATTTCAGGGGAAAAAAACCCACAATATTTTTCTCTGGCCAAAACTATTATTAAAAATAATGCGTTTACAAATTAAAACAGATGAAGTTAAAATACTAGTTACCAACTTCCAAAATCCTTAATTCTATTGATCCATGTAACCAATAAATCCAATCTAATTCTTTAGTTATAGAAAATTATGATAGATCAGTAAGTTTAACTTCAGCAGATATTTTTGGAAGGTCAAAAAAAGCAGTTAATGATTAGTATTTCATTCAATTATAGTGGAATAAAATTGTGAGATTTCCCTCTAGATACAGGCATCAATGAAGTTAATAATAAAGTAGTGGACTTGGCAGAGTTAGGTTTACAGTTGGACTTGATGAAATCAATGGTCTTTTCAAGATTCTATGGTGGTTCAGTGATTTTGTTGTGATGGTTTTTGTTTTGTTTGTTGGTTTGTTTTTCAGATAAGAAAGGAGCGTGAGAGCTGAGGGTGGGAGTAAAGAAAGGAACTGTGGAGAATACATAACTAGTCACAGAAATTCTCACTAACTATTAAGCAAACACTTTCTGAAGAACAAATCGTAAAGTACAAAGTCTATGAAGACACTTCAAAAATTGAAAGAAATATTAATTTATGTAGGGAACCCATGTCATTAGTTAATAAATTTGAATTGAAAAAAAAAACCAAACCAAAAAAACAACAAAAACCCCAAAATAGCTATTATGAAGTTGTACAAGTAAAATAATTGTGCAAAATTGCAAACCTGAGACTAAGAGAAGGACATGACCATAAATTAAATGTGCCTGTAAATGTGTCTATGAATACACCTTTGGATCCACAATATTTTATCTACAAGTCTCAAGACAAAGCATGTTAAAAAGTGTTATGAAGTAATCTATAATACCAATTCCAGCATGAAGCAATTATGCTTAAACAGAAGCCTTTTAGGTTACTAATAAATTCTATTTTTCTTGAAATTGTTCATGCCAGGCTTGCAGTCACATATTTATAGATATTACTGAACTGCATTTTTCACTTACTGCAGAAGTTAACTTGTTATGAATAATAGAGTTTATTCACTCCAATCATATAAACTATTGCTATATTTTGATATATTTAATATTTTTAAGAAGCTACACATTGTGTTGGTATTGCAAGGTTTTGGTGGCAGGGGAGTTACAGGTTTCTGTGAGAAGCTGCTAAAAGCTTCTCCTTATGTCCGATAGAGCCAATGTCAACTGGCTCCAAGATCAACCAACTGCTGGCCAAAGCTCAGATAATCAGTGATGGTGGAAGCCCCTCTGTGATAACATATTTAAGAAGGCGGAAAAAATTGTGGCAGAACAACAGCAGCCAGAGAGAGGAGTAAGAATACATGAGAGAAACAGCTCTGCAGACACCAAGGTCAGAGGAGGTGTGGAAGGAGGTGCAGATACTGAGGAAGAAGGAGAGGGAGAAGGTGCTTCCGGCACTGGAGCAGAGATTTCCCTGCAGTCTGTGGTGAAGTAGGCTGCCCCCCGGCAGCCCATGGAGGTCCACGGGGGAG